>JARKHS020035035.1:0-250456 GCA_030143305.2 Amblyomma americanum | reverse complement strand
GCATTTAGCCGAATGACGTGTTCTTGTGTGGTTTGTATGCGCAGATGCCGCCACTGAAAGACAGCAGACAGATGTGTGCAAGCTGCCCAGGCTTAGATCGGCAGGTTGCTGCCCGGAGCTTGTGACTGAGGGAGGGATGGTTGCCATAAAATCCGCATGGCTGAGGCTATGGCTGGAATAGGACTTGGGCCTGCCTTCATTGCAGCCGCTCCCTCAAACCCGGGAGCTGCTCCAGCAGCGGATTCATTGACTAGGGGATCGAGTCCTGAGAGAGAGAAGAGAGAAAGAGGAAACGGAAAGGCAGAGATGTTAACCAGAAGGGTGTTCTGGTAGACTGCCCTGCAATTTGGAAGAGGGATGGGGGATTGAAAAGGGAATAAGAGGAGGGGCGCGGGGCAAAGTCAGAACTGAATTCCCAAGCTAGTCACTCTCAGGAAGCAAAAAAGCGTCTTGTAGGTGTTAAACGACGAAGATTGAGGCAATCCAGGGCACAGCGCAGCCTACGCCTTTGGTCGTCAAAGCCGGGCACTCACACGCACACCTCCACAGTGGCAGGACTCGGCGCCTACAGCACAACACACGCGGCGGAAATCGCGATTGCGCTCACACTCTCCCTCCTGCAAGTGAAACACATCATTACCCACTCCAAGGGAGCCTGTCGGAACTATGAGCTAGGTTAGGGACCTCCTCTTGCCTGGCGCACCCTACAAAATTGTTTTCGGTCCAGCGACCCTCCAAATTGTAACATCATCTTGGCCCCCGGCCACCAGGGACTCCAGGGCAATGAGTGAGCCGATCAGGCTACCCGCGCGCTCTCTTCCTGGGCACTCACACTTGCCCTGGAAGCCTACTCCGAACATGCCTAAACTTAAATACGTTAAAGACATCCCTACATAATATAAGAACAATCATCGTCGCTTTCCGGATCCGCGTAAAGGTCTCCAGAGAGCAGACGAATGGCTTGTTCTCAAACGTTTTACAAATATAATGCTGTGGCCGGCAGTATTGAAACACTTAAATTCAGAATTCGATGGTGGCTGCATCCGGTGCGGAGCGACGTCCTCGGGCGTTTTGCACATTGTCTGAGCCTGCCCTTTAAATCCACACCATTTCCAATCCTTCTAGGAAGGCCTAGAAGGCGGCGCTGCTCAGCTTCCAGGACCTACAGTCCCAATAGACCGTGGTCGCCTGGGTGTAAGCGGTCGTAGACGCCATTGGGCTCCGGAATAGGAGCTCCAACTACATTTGTGACGACCTGGGCCATAGGGCCTGAGCCCAAACACCTCCTTGTATGTAGTCATAAATATTTGGCACCGCCATCAGCACTCACACAGAAGATTGGGTAATGGTCGCTTCGCAGTCACATCTTTCACAAGAAGGCCTATCGGCCTTCCCAATCCGCAACGTGACCCTGCAAGGCTAATAGCTTCCATGCAGCCTCCACATGCCCGCCCAGACCTGCGGTTCTTTGTTACTTATGTTTTTAAGAGGTGTTCTGAAATTAAAGCTTCTGGTCTACTCATTTACTGCGCATATAACTGAGGACTTGCATTTAGAAATTCACAGTATTAAAAATGGCTGACAAAATTAAACAGTCACAAATGAACTTGGCATTGCAACGCACAGCGTGCAAATATATAATCAACAACCGCGAGGAACGAGTAATGGGACAGCTAATGAGTGTGCCTAGACGCTTGCCGTGAGGAACCAGTAGGTAAGCTTGGGTGCGAAATGTTCTGTAGCCGGTGAGTGTAGCTGGCCACCTGCGCTTAACAAGCAGTGAATATGCTTGGAATGAAATATTGGGTAGACGGTCAGTTGGGAGGGTCGCCAGTGATTGATACGCTAGCGAGGAAGCTTGTATTGCAAATATTAAAACAGCCAAGGAATGCCAATGAAGCCAGTCAGTAAGATGGTGTGTCGTTACTGGTTTGTGAATCGAAAGCCAGTGTAGTGCTTCGGCTCAAAATTTCTTTAGGGTAGTACTCCGGTCAAACGCCAGTATAGTGCCTTTAATGGTGCCAATTTTCTCCGGGGGACATTGTTGGTCTGCTGCTTCCGATCACTTGTTCACGGCAGCGTATTGTGAATCGGACGAGTAAATGGACCACGCGAGCGGTCGCGCGTCGGCATTCCTGAGACATTTGGCGGCGCGGCGCCTAGTGTCCGCACACCCGGCAGCGCATCCAGCATGCTGCTTGCGTAAATGTGGCTGCACCAACTCTAATCCAACATAAATACTTCCATGCCACAACTGCACTGTATTTCAAAATGTCTGGACGAAGACACAGTCTGAAAGTTTTTTCTCTCTAAGACTGATGGATTCGTCAAGGCTGCCGAGCGGTGCGGACGCGTGTCGCATCGGCTCCGCAGCTGCGTTTCAGGCGGCGTCCCGCCAAGCCTGCAGGTAGGCCTAGCTTTGATTACGAGTGCACTTGGGCCGCTCGGCCTAACACGGCAACGGTGGTGTGGGCTGGAATCCACCCCGCTCTGCGAACTACACATTCGATCAGACCATGCAAGGATTGTACCAAAACTTTCCAGACGCCCAGGAGATGGATGAGGACGACCTCTACACCACTGACTCCAAGAGCTCGGTGGGCAGCGATGACGCCGCGTCCACCAAGCAGGAGCCGCCCAACCCTTACAATAATTATGCCAGCTGGGAATTGGCCTTGTCCAAACGCCAGAAGAAACTCCAAAGGAAAAGCAGACGAATCGCTGCAGGATAGAACCCTACAACCCAAAACAATCCCGGCGGATAAAACTCAACTCCAATTACCCAGAACGACGGAGGGCCAGCAGCCGCTGTAAAAAACGCCAACGGACATGGAATGCGACCCTAGCTGAGGTGCAGGATTCCTCCGCTCCCTAAAACGACTTCAAAATTACCCTACGACCGAAGAAGGGACAGGCTGTCAGGTTGCTTCACACCAACCAGGTAGCCCGCGCTATAGTCGTAGCGTGCGACCACCAATGCAAAGATGAAGATTTGATCTTCAGGCTCCGGCCGGGATCTAATGTCATAATTGTAAGCACTTCACATGAAGCAGCTGCACAACTCGTGAGGCGTATTACTAGCCTCAAATTTGAGGGACGAATATTTGACGTGAACACCTACGTGGCCGCGCCGGAAGATGTCAAACGTGGCGTGATACATGGAATAGATCCCGGGACGACACCTGAAGAACTCAAGGCTTATTTACGAGTGCGCACCCAAGGAGCCACCATGCATATTCAGCGCCCGGATGTTAGGAAAAACCAAGCCTGCCGTCATCACCTTTGACGGACCCATTACCCAAAATACATCACCTACTCTGGGGGCGAGACGGCATGCTACACGTACCGCCCCACGAGACAAGTGTGTTGTGTGTTTCCAGCAAGGCCACCGCTTCGACGTGTGCTCCACACCAGCTGTGCGCGTGTGTAGCCGGTGCGTAACGTAAAACCCGCCGAATGGACGTTCCTGCACTCCCAAGTGCGTGGTCTGTGGTGAAGCCCCCGCGACAAGGTCGAAGGACTGCCGCGAACGTCTAAAGAAACTCAGAAGCCAGTGAACCAAGACCGCCCTCAGTAAGGATAAATGTAGAAACAGCAGCAACAGTGGCGGACGCGACAGCAGATGCCGCACCCGCGTTGACCGCAGCAGGCGGCTGCGTCGGTTCATCTCGGAGGGGGAGACAATACGGAGTCGCTCGTGATTCCGCTCATCACGGAAACGCTCGCGGTCCGAGTCGTTTCCCCCCTGCCGCCCCCCGCGGAGACGAATGGCGGGAACCAGCATCGGAAGAACGAAGAAACCGGATCCGCCCTGAAAAGCAGCAACAAGTTGAGCAGGAGAACCGATGCTCCTGGGGTTGCTCCGCGCTCGAGTGGGACAGGTAACAAAAACAACACCAGTACAAACAACAGACGCAACCGTGACGTTGAGCATGGAGACGCGGAGAAAGCAGCACTTAAGCACGAACTAGGACTAGCCCGCGTTAAACAGAACGTATTGGAGCGCCAAATTTGGGAACTCACAAACATAGTTCACGACCTAGAATCTAATTGCACCCCGCTGTCGAACGCTACACAAACGCACTCCTCGATGCAAATGAGCGACGAGGAACGCTCCAACTTCAAAATGAAAATACAAGAGGTGATGCAGCAAATGATGCAACCAATGATGCAACAAATGATGCAAAAGATGATGCATCAGGTACAAGGCCAACTAGCAGAGCTGAGAAGTGCCTTCCGCAAACAAAAACACACAAATAACATCAAGGAAAAGGCCTACCACCGCTCTGCGTTAGCAGCTCTCGCCAGTCCATCTACATCCCAGGGAACGAACCGTTCCACCAGCTCAAGGAATTAAATTATGGCTAACGCGAACCAAAGCAACCAAGACAAGAACTTAGATTATGGCTAACACGAACCAAAGCAAACAAGACATCATATATGGCAATGGAACTGCAGGGGCTATCGCAAGACACAAGGCCTTATCAAACAATTCATTCACTCGTAATGACACCGCCTGATGTTACTGCACGTCAAGAAAGGGGCGTGCCGCCCACTCTCAAGCGATACATATGTTACGACAACCACATGACGGGAAAGACAGCGATCCTAGTGAGCAAGACAGTCATAGCCATCAATCACGACAGCATAGCCGACACTGCCATAGAGCATACAATAGTAGAGATCACGCCGAAAAAGAAAAGGAAAGGTGGAAGTGTATTCATCGTCAACGTGTACAGCCCGCCGAAGCAGTGAAAAGCAAAATTTTTTGAACTTTTTCATGGTGCCCACAAACCAGCAAAAAACAACACGCTAACCATCCTGGGGGAATATATCGCCATGGGCAAGAGCTGGAGGTACGAAAAAGCCAACATTAACGGAAAAGCACTAGCCGAGGATGCGGATAACTTCAACTGCAACCTACTCACCTACCCAGCACCCTACCAGGGTTGGAAATAGAGTCAGCATCGAGATCTACCTCTACCTCACATTCCTAAGAGGAATCGGACAAACACAATGAGAGAACCGAATGGAAAATTTAGGTAGCGACCACTACGTGCTGAAGACGAAAGTAGCCTCAGCCAGGCTGAGATGCCAGTTAGACACGGCAAAAATAATGGACTGGAATGCGTTCCGAGAAGCATGCGACAGCAACCTTACCGAGAATGGCATACAGTCTATAGACGAATGGGGACCCATGCTAAGGGTACGCAATATAAGTACACCAAAAGCATAAACCGAATGGCGCAAACACCCGAGGTGGACGCTCGGCTGCTCAAACTCGGGGATGCTAGGCGCAGTCTCACCAGGAGATGGAAAAAACAAAAACATCACAGTAAACTCAGGCTTAAGATCACCGAAATTACAGCGAAAGCAGAGGAATAGGCCACACAGTTGGCAAAACAAAATTGGCAATAATTTAGCGATTCTCTTACAGGGGCGCTAAGCACGACACGGACTTAGCATATCCTTAGAGCGCTCCTTGATCCGACTAAGACAAAAAGCAGAAAACAATAAAGCCATCTACCGGTTGATTCACCAATTCGAGGGCACTGACTCGGATCTCCTCGACAGAGTGCGGGCAGATTGCTTTGGTAGCACGAAACACCGACCTACACAGAGGAGCACCGGAGAGACAATAACGCTAATCTCGACAGACCCACCACACAAGAAGAGGTCTACGCGGCCATACGAAACGCCACCAGAAATACAGCTGCGGGTGCGGATACGATCATAAACGCACTCATCGGCAACCTCAGCGATTAGCTGGTCGCCGAACTGACCGACTTTTTTTAATTGGTTTTTGGGGAAAGGAAATGGTGCAGTATCTGTCTCATATATCTTTGGACACCTGAACCACGCCGTAAGGGACGGGATAAAGGAGGGAGTGAAAGAAAGGAAGAATAGGTGCCGTAGTGGAGGGCTCCGGGATAATTTCGACCACCTGGGGATCTTTAACGTGCACTGACATCGCACAGCACACGGGCGCCTTAGCGTTTTTCCTCCATAAAAACGCAGCTGCCGCGGTCGGGTTCGAACCCGGGAACTCCGGATCAGTAGTCGAGCGCCCTAAAACCGACTTCCCCAACAAGCATTTCGAAGCTGAAACATTCCCCGAGGAGGGGAACATGCCGAAGTGGTCATGATACCGAATTCTGGCAAGGAGCTCCAGATAGAAAACCTCAGACCAATGTCGCTTACGTCATGCCTGGGAAAACTTTACGAGCGAGTCGTAACGCAGACTTCAATAGTACATGCAAGACAAAGAATTATTCCTTCACAGCATGTTCGGGTATCGAGCAAAATTATCAACTCAAGACGTACTCCTTAATTATATGAAGAACTACTTCGGAACGTTCCTAGGGAAGGAGAAAACGTAATAATGGCCCTGGACATAAAAGAGGCTTTTGACAATGTGAACCACGAAGCAATTCTTATGGGCCTGGACGACTTGAGCTGTGGGCGACGGATTCACAGCTACGTCAAAGCCTTGCTATTAAACAGAACTGAAACCATCGGTATAGGATAACTTCGGTCAGAGAAGTTTCGAACGCCTAACAAGGAACCACCCCAAGAGTCGGTCATCTCGCCCACGCTATTCAACGTGGCCATGATCGGACTGGCGAAGTAACTAGAAGAAATCGACGGCATACACCCTGCCATTTTTGCCGACGACATCACCATACGGACTAATACTGGCTCACTCGGCGAGAAATAGGATAGGCTACCAGAAGCGGCCACCTGCATGGAAAACTACTTGAAATCAAGAAGGCTAGCGTGCTCGACCGAAAGTCTGAGCTCCTACGGGTGTCAAGAGGAAAACAGAGCCGAACGGTCCCTACCAATAAAGAGCTTCGACTAAAATTCTGCCTCGAAGGAAAACCAATACCAGAGAAGACACTCATACGAGACCTAGGGATGTGGGTACCGTCAAATCAACGCTGTACTCATACCCATGCGCTATTAAAGGCATCTACACTCCAAGTGGCCCGCATGATTACGCGCATCTCACATAGCCATCGTGGTATGCGCGAAGAAGACACACTCAAACTGGTCAGGAGCCTAGTGGTGAGCCGGGCAACGTACAGTTTCCCGCACCACAATCATATCAAGGGTGAAATGCATCAGGCGGACGCGAGATTACGCAAACCGTATAAAATCGCGCTTCGACTACCCTATAACACCTAACTGAAAAGCTCTTAGCCTTGGGACTGCACAACACGTTCGAAGAACTACAGGACGCGCAGCCCGCCACCCAAATGCGCTGACTGCACCAGACCACAACCGGCAGAGTTCTCTTAAACAAACTGGGCTACACCGAGCAAATTCGGGAAATATCCAGAACCGAAACGATACCCGATGAGTACCGCAGCACGCTCAGGGTGGCACCTATACCAAGAAATATGGACCCCAATCTCGACAAAGACCACAGAGACGCAAGGGTCGACCGCTTACAGAAAACACGCGCATCCCAGGATACAACAATGCACGTGGACGCTGCCACATACGCCATGACCAGGGGACAAGACACCAAAAACGCAGTGGCAACTGTAGTCAACTCGAAATTACACGAGATTACCAGCGCCTCATTGGAAGTCTGCACGATAGCCGAGATTGAAAAATCGGCCGTCGCTCTAGCGGCAGCGGAGGGCTATCAGATTAGGCGGTCGCTGACAATTCTTACTAACTCACAAGCAGCCTTCCGCAACTATCTTTGTGACAGAGTCGGTCAGAGAGCGCTTCGCGTACTCCGCTCTGTAGACTGCAAGACACAAAAGACAGATGCCGAACAGAGCAAACGTAATATCATCTGGGTACCGGGGCACACGGGGGTGGCAGGAAGCCAAGAGGCAGACAGGATAGCTCGAGGATATACTAACTACCGAGCATCCAACGTCAACGACCTTGAAGATTCCTTTCCAGTACCTCAGGAATACTCGGCCATATTAATTACCTATAAAGGCAGCATGATGCGGTACACATCACCGCACAAATCCTTAATCAAAAAAGAGGCTGTCACATGGAGACAACTACAAACGGGGTCATATTCAAACCTAAACACACTAAGGTAAGTCCACCCTACGCTTTACGAAAACAAGTGTCCGTGGTGCCATAAAATACGTACACTATATCACATAACATAGGCATGTAAAAAGTCGACGTCGATCCAGTTATCCCAGACCCAAGTGCGGAGCAATGGGAGGGTATGCTCTCCAGCGACTGCCGCGATGAACAGATTGGTCTAATACGGTTAGCTCAGCTGACGGTAGCATCTAGCGGAGCCATGGAATAGGAGCAATCGACTGTTGCGGAGATGGACTCATCTAATCGCAAAAAAAGCACTTGCGCTAGAGCTCAATGAAGTTATACTATCCTTTTCTATCTGTCTAAGACTACAAACAACTGCTTTCTGTTGTGAAGGAGTTGATGAACGTGAACGTTTTTTGCTAATTTTCAAAGCTGCCTGGATGTGTAGTTATGCTCAGGCAGCCGTAGAGTCGTAGACCTAGGAACCTGCCAACTTGTCCGACATAGGCTATTTCACATTTTAGAAGACTCACACGTGCGACGGTCTGATTCGAAAAACACACGACCATGGCTAACTTCGCACTGATGCTGGTTGCTCTATTAGCTGTAAAGGTAATGACCTCACACCATAGTCACCAGACATCATGCCGCAAAATGCAGAGTAATGTCACCACGCCGAAGTCACTTTACAGGATAACACAAATTTAAAGTGATAACGTCACAACCGAGCGGAGTCACAATCGCTGCAGCGTGCAGACAGGGAAGCGGGAGGGGCATTGGGATATCTATTCATGGATGGATGGAAAAAAATTATTGCTCTATTTACCGCTTTCAGAGGCTAACAGAGGTCTTCATGTTTTACTGAAGTCTCCGTCGTCTTGAGTGGCCGGCGCCCCTATTCCAGAGCACCGCTGAGCCTGGCCACTTTGAGAGCGTGCTGCACCAATCCTTTCTGGACTGTGAGCAAGCCGGTGGTGAGCAGGCCCTTCCACTTTTCCGCACTGGGTTTTTCTACTTTGGGCAAAAAGAAGTTATTTCTGCGCTCCCATGTCATGTGATATAGTGTTGGTATGGCCCCACACCATGGGCATGTGTCCCTGTAGTGAGTGGGAAACATTTATGAAGGATGTGTAGATTTGGGAATGTTCCTGTCTGCAGCCTTCGCCAGCCGACTGCTTCATGTTGGGTCAAAGATGGGTGGGGTGATGGATATATTATTCTTTTGCCTCTGTGATGGTTTAGTATTCCCGCCTACGTTAGTTCCACCGTCATAATGGTATCCGGGTCCATTGACTGTCCAGCTCGGTATGTAAGCTCGCGAGCTAGACTGTCAGCCCTCTGGTTACCCTCTATTCCGATGTGGCCCGGCACCCAGAAAATCGTATGCTGTATCTTTTCGTTCGGAAGGCCTGCCTCGAGGAGGATTCGCAGCGCCCCTTTGTTGATTCTACCTTGCTATGTAGTGTGTGCATGCTTCTTTGGAGTCTGTGAGTATTATCAATGATCTCTTTCTACGGTAACCCTCCGCCGCTGCTAGAGCTACAGCTGCTTCTTCCCTCTCCGTTCCCAAGCAGCTCCTTAGGGTTGTGCTGCTTAGCATATCTCCCATGTTATCCACGGTCACTGCCGCAACTTTATGTGCTTTGGTGTTGTGGTCCCAAAGGTATAGGGCTGCATCCGTGTATACCACATTGTTTTTAGTGAAACCGGCGTCGACGCTTCAGTGAATACGGTTCTGCGACGCGCGTCTCTTTCAATCTTTCCCCTCACGATTCTTCCAACTCTTCAGTGCATGTGGCAGGGATTGTGGCTCAGCTCGAGGCAGAGGGCAGGCCAGTTCCATTCTGCTTTTAGTGAGAACAACAACGCGTGCATACAGGAGAGGAAGAATGATGGAAAGAGACGCGCGGTCGGAGGCAGAACCGCGTCCGCCGAAGCAGCGACGCTGCTTTTATCAACAGATATCGCAGGTGCAGACAAAACCATAGCGATGTCATCACTGGTTGGCCTGAATATGGCGGCAGTATTCCCGAAAACAATCACAAAATTTTTGATCACCCGTTCGTCTTACAGCATTTTGCGTGATATCAACATTTCTCTTTGCATATAGGTTACATGTTTTTTGTGAAATTGGAGGCTAGCTTACAACTGGGGTTTGGACTAATGACATAAGTATCTTCAATTTAATGTTTTTTGAGGCAACATTTTTTCTTAATTAGCAGCTGAGGTGCCCACTGAGATGTCGAGATGTCAAGACGGAGGATAACTTGCGACAGGGGTTGCTAGGCGCACACAGAAGCATGTTCAACGTCATTTTAACAAGCTAGCAAGACACGAATGGCGATCCTTTTGTACGAAGCTTGATCCCAGAAAGCCTCTTTTTAAGGTAAGGAGCATTGTGCGCATCCTCAGTAGTCAGCCCGCCCCACTAAATTCTTTCGACTGCGTAGCTGTAAAGGCGAATATTTCTCGTCTCGATGCAGTAGAGGTTTTCTGTTCTAAGATCTCTGTTCGATTAACGGCCATATCAGTGCCATTGCCTCTCAAAGGTTTCATCTCTTCACCTAATACTGCCCTCCTTAATGATGCGTTCGCTATGGAAGAACATCATGCGGCTTTGGCAGCTACAAATAAAAGATCGTGCCCTGGACCCGACGGTGTAAGCTACACTGTCCTTTATCACCAGAAACGTAAGGCCAAAGTTCAGCTGCTCGCAGTGGGAGACCGCCAGCCTTGAAACGTATTGGAATCGTGCGTGTGTGTTACCTATCCTTAAGCGTGAAAAATCATCAACTGACTTAAAAGCTTACCATCCCAGTGCGCTTCTAAGCTGCGTTGGAAAACTGATGGAAAAAATCGTCCACTCCCGCCTTACGTGTCACCTGACGAACAGAGGAATTTAGCCTTCGGCCATGTCTGGTTTCTGAAAAGGACGCAGCAGCATTCAGAACGTAATTGCCCTTACCAATTGCGTCAAACGCAGAAAACAGAGTGGTCTATGATCATTGCTGCGTTTCTTGACGTGAAGAAAACCTTTGACAACGTCACACATGCAGCAATTTTCTCAGCCTTACATCAATTGGAATTAGTGGACGGATGTATAACTGGCTGTGTGGCTATCTGCACGACAAATCGATTTTCATGTCATCAAGTGTAGGTGACACAGCTCTGCATCAAATATCTCGCGGAGTGCCACAGGAGGGGATTTTAAGTCCCACATTTTTTAATATCACGCTTGTTGGCTTGAAAAAATGCTTGCCTCCTACAGTTGAAATATCCTTTTACGACGATGACATCTGTATATTGTGTTCTGGATGCAGCTGGCGCATTCTGCATTCCCGATTACAGAGAGCAATAGACTGCATCGAATCATTTTAAGTAGGCGCGGTCTGGTCATGTCGCCAGATAAAAGGTCAGCAATTGCAATTTCGAGGCGCCATCTTTCACGCTACGTACTGAAAGCTGAGGGTGCCCCAATACCATACATCACAAGCATAACTTCCAAGGGGTGACATCTGACCGGTCACTATCATAGTCCCCGCATGTTCAGCAGCTTAAAACCAAGCTCTACTCTTACACCTGTATATTGGGTATGCCCTCTACAACCAGAAGAGGCTGCTGCTCAACACCTTCATTACCACAGCTATATGGTGCGCTGTGTGAAGGCCTCCTACGCTACAGTCTCCCAGCTCTTCGGGTATCTCACAAACAAATCTCAAACCCCTTGAAGCTATGCAAGCTGAGGGTTTGAGAACCTGCCACAGCCTCCGAAAGAACCCCTCCACAGTGGGTACTCTAGCAGACTGCAGACGTCTATCTGCATCAGTACTGCTAACCCAGGAGTTCCTTCGTGCCCAGACACGGTTCGTGGTTCGTACACCTCACCATCTACTCGCAGCATACTGCACAAAGGAAGATTGCGACCTTCTCCCTCCACACTACCACCACCCTCTTACGGCCTCCTCACCTTGGAGACACCCACCATGACAAATCAAGACAACAGTTCCTGGCATCAAAGGAAAAACATCCACCCCCGGTCCTGCACTTAAATATTTTGGTTTTCAACAAATTATAGATACTACAGTGCGCACCGTCCTATCTACACTAATGGCTATGTCACATCCATATCAGCAGCGATTAGCGTCGGGGTTCCGTCAACGCGCACCTTAATTTCGGCGGCACTCAGCCACCGCACCTCGACTACTGCTACTGAGCTGGCTGCTCTGCGAGCAGCAGTTGCTTACATTTTGCAAAAACTGGTAACAGCATGGGTTATTTTCAGTGACTATCGCGCTGCATTACAATCTATATAGTCATCTGGAACCCTTCAGGAACTAGCCGTCGATGACTTAGATTCCACTCTGAGGCCTGCCAGCTCGGCCACCGTGTTGTGCTGCAGTGGTTACCCGCTCACTGAAGGCCTTGCAGGTAACGGTCACGCTGACGGTGCAGCGAGGTCGGCGGAGGGCGACACCTCCTTGCTCCTACCTATACCTTTTTCTCGCAGTTATGGAGCGAGACGTATTGCTAAAAAATCTTGACAGACGCAATGCTGTTTGTGGTGTGATCCCCAGAGTCACTGCAGACCCCTTCAATGTATCGGCCCCACTTATGACATCTGCATGCCACGCAATATAGACAGATGTGATCGAAATTGCCTCCACCGAATTCGCCTGGACGTGGCCTTCACTAAACACTATTTACATAAAATTGGTGCATCAAGTAACCCTCTGTACCCCACATGTGGTGTGCCCGAAGATCTTCCACGTTTGATCTCGTGCTTCCAAGTCTTCAAATATCGTCGCAAGGCACTTTGAAGTGCTTTAAGACTGCGACAGGACGGCCCCGTGCACCTGGAGGGACGTGGCTTCGGGTATGCGTGGGACAAAGTCTTTTAGTGTTTTTAAGAGACATGGGTTTGTTAGACATTCTGTGACAATCAAGTGTGTGTGTGTGTATGTGAGTGCCTGAGTATGCTTGATTTCCCCATTATCCCTTTCTTTTTCATTTTTCTCTTTTTTCACCATCCTCTCCTCTAATCTTCTTTTCATTTACCCTCACCTGGAGTAGCATGTCAGGCCGAAAACCAGGCAGACCTCTCCTGTTCCATTAAACTGCCTCCTCCTCCTCTAGCACCCAACTGCGGCGGCCGCGTTCCGATGAAGGCGAGACACCAAAGGCGCCCGCGTCCTGTGCGATGTCAGCGCACGACCCAGGTGGTTGAAATTATTGTGGATACATCCACTACAGCACCTCTTTATTCCTGCCTTCTCTTAGTCCATTCATGATTCCTTCCCTTACCGCGCGGTTCATGGGTCGCCCATATTTGAGACAGAAGCTGCGCCTTTTTCCTTCCCCAAAAACCAATTAAAAACCAACTGTATGCTTTAGCGTGTGGTTTGGGTGTCCACTGAGATGTCGAGATATGAAAACTACTGTGTCCTTTCCTAGCCTCAAAACACATGATTTCGCTCCTCCATGTAAGCAGGCTTAAGTGTGCTCTGAAGTTTTTCATCATGGCGACCTTTCCCCCTGCCTAACCGGGGAACCCCACAAGGGGCGGTCCTATCACCTTTACTATTAACAATGCCCTAGCGCCACTGGAAAAAAGCCCTTGCTGCTATCCCAGGGCTCCACACAGCCATATACGCAGATGATATAGCCCTCTGGACAATGGGAGGATCCATTGGAACAGCCCAGGATCTCCTGCAATCTGCCATAGTTTTCACCACCACCAATTAGCAAACACAGGCCTCCGTTGCTCTCTTAATAAATCAGAACTCTTGCAGCTGAAACCCCTGCCCAGTGACCCCTTTGAACTGCACAAGTACGGGAATCCAGTGCCCATTGTGCCTCAGCTGAAGATTCTCGGCCTTCTCATTAACAACATAACCGATGCTACCCCCACCCTTCAGCTCTTGTAAAGACAGACCAAACAGGTGGCTGCACTAATCAAGCGGGTGTAGAGTTACACCCCCTTAAGATACGTCCCAAACGGAATTTGCTTCGTTTGAGGGGTCAAGATGGGCCTAGAATTCGGCTTGCTGTGTGATATGGTAACGCCTCAAGTAGTAATTTGCATGTATACAATCTTTACCTATAATTTAGTTGTCTTATTCTATACCACAATGAACAGGGTTTTATTTTTCTATTAAATTCGGTACACAAATGCCCCCGGATGGGTGCCCCTTGTTGTCTGAGTATCTATAGCGAAACGAATATCTGCTGCTGGTCCTTGGACCCAAGATATTAAAGCTCTCTTTGGAATATGGCGCAGTGCCACACGCACTCTGGCACGGGTCGGCCCGGTATTGCACTGTGTCCGGGATCGGTCCGGGGCCTATGGGCTTATCAGCGCGCGGCGCCTTTTCTTTCTATCTTTCTTCTCCTATCCTTTAATTCTCCTACTTTCAGCACGCGGTAGCAAGCGTGGCTCAGCTTGAGCCAGTAGGCAGGCCCGTGCAGTTCCATTCTTTCTTCCTGCCAGCAACAGCAGCAGCAGCGAATGCATACATGTATATAACGCGAGAGTTTTGCTACCCGGTATAGGATATTTGTTGGGGCGAGGAGGTGAGAGGAGAAAGAGATGGGAGGGCACAACAAATTTTAATGGCCGTTTGATGGATTCGAGAAAAACGAAGGCGTGCCGTCATTTCGTCCCCTGACATCATACTCGCGTAGTTCCACCTCTATCCGCCATATTGGACCGTAATGTTATCATTGCCTGGCGGCAGGTGGTTGTTTCTACAATGCTATTGTAGATAGCGCTACAAGTCTTAATTCGAGATGTGCTGTTTTCTAGTTGCTGCCACAGATGGCGCTTTGATCTCAAAGTGGTGGCAACCCCACGAAATCTTGAAGCGTGAGGAAGAAGACGAAGACCTAGTGGGTGGATATGTGTCTCCTTCTAGCTCTGTGTTTTCGCTTTTTACTGTCTTCTCGCGTGTGGCGTGGGTCGGACAGTGCCCTCCGTGAGACCGTATGCTGACGACGCCCCTGCGGAGAAAGTCCAGGCAAGGTGGGCGCATTCTCAAGTGAGAAAACCCAACCGAAACCCTCAGGAGCAAGCTAGGCTTTGCTCGGCGCTGCCGAGCGAAGCCGCGCTACGCGTCTGCATGGATTCTGCTTTGTCGACGACAGATACGCGGATGCCTGCTGTGTTGCAACCTGACGCAGCCTCAACGTCCACGCAATCGGTCGCGCCTCCGGGCCTCCAGCCTGCGCCGTCTTCTGATGCTACGACTTTCGCCTGTGACATCGACTGCTCCACCTCCTCCGTGCCCGTTACAATCCGTCAAGAAACTGTGCCCGTCGCGCCGGTTCAGTATTCCCACCAAGGGCCGTCTCCAGCGTCTGAGCCCCGGCCACCTACACAGATGCCTGCCGTGAGTCAAGGCTCTCTTCCGCCTGCTGCGAACTCGTTCCGCTTTACCATCAAGCCTACATTGCGTTTTGATATGACTGCTATCCTGCCCGTAATGTTCAAGTCACAATTGACCACGCTGTGTGCTCTTCGAACTACTGCGGCTTTGTCGTCCATCGCCCATCGAACACCATCATGGTAAACTTGCCATCCTTGATGGAGGCCGAGAAAATGTGCGCAGTTACGCGGATCCCCCTGGATGGCAGCAAGCATGTACCGGTGCAAATATATTTTGCATCTGGTCCTGACACCCTCCGCTGCATCGTTTATCATGTCCACACCATGAGCCGTCCCGAGGAGGCGCGCGCAAACATTCGCTGCTCAACTCACGTTGTACTGCAAGCACGGCCTATGGGTCGCCGGGGCTCATACCTGCTCATCCTGCAAGGCCCGTTGACTCTCCCGAAGTTCCTTACCTACTACGGTGCGATCGTCAAACCTCAGCCCTTCCGACCTCCTCGTATTTTTTTGTTATCACAGACACAAAGAAGGACATATGCAAAATACCTGCCCTAATTCAGAAGCTGTGGCCGAAATTAATGAACCAATAGTTCCTTGTGCCATGTGCAAATCGCCGGACCATGACATTCGCTCCCCCGCTTGTCCAAAGGAGAAGCAAGCGAAGAAGTTTCACAAGTCGCCTGCAAAAATGGAGGTTCCTACAAGTAATCGCTTTGCAGCTCTTGCATGTGACGAAAACGACTTCCCTCAACTTCCTTTATCTTAGCCCGCTGCTGACCATACTTCTCCTCACCAGCGTACATATGCACAAGCGGCTCACCTTCCCAGATCAAATGGTACGCCAAAACGTCCAGTGCATCCATCACATGTGGATAAAACAGATAAAGACACAACTTTAGACAATGCAATCGCGGAGGCTCGCCGCCGACTAGACGAACTCACCCAGCGCCGTGAACAGCGTCGTTCTCAATCCTCTCGAAAAATTCTAATAACTCGGGAGCAATCATCAGAGGAATCACCTTGAGTAAGCACTGGGCCACCATCAGGTGCCGACCACCTGTTAGCCGTGACTACCCCGATAGTGGATAAGATATTAGCGCTGATGAAGCAGGTGACATCCCTCATCGTGGAAGCTCTTCGGCCTCGTCTTCGATAGCACATCATCTACGGTGGTGCAGTGGAAGTGTTGAGGATTCGCTAATAAAGTCTCTAAAGTGAACATCCGCCTTCGCGACGGAAAGCTGAAGGCATGGGCGTTCCTACTGCAAGAGCATAATTCACTTCCACGCCTTCCAGGTCTCTGCGCATATCATTGACCCTCTATCCCTGATCGCCGTTGCACCGACTCCTCCCTCAGCCCAGGTAAATCTGAAATTTATATTTACAGTTCAGTTCCGCACACTGCGCTCGACCTTTCATGGTGGTGCAACACACGTCAAGAGGTTGTCGCCCTTCTCGTAAAACCTGCACGCACACCCCATGCCCTAGTTTCTCTTTATAGCCATCCTGGCTCCGAATCTCCCAATCTGGGATGGGATCGTTTTCTATGCTATACCAACTCAGGTATCCCTATTCTAGTTCGTGGTGACTTCAACGGCTCTGCGTGGGGTCGCCCATTAGATTCCTCAAGGGGCGCACACATCCAAGGAAGCTTTTCGGATTATTCCTTTCAACTTTTAAACCACCGAATACTTCTACTCGCCCACGAGGTGGCCCGTGTTCACCTCATTTGACTTGGTGGTTAGGCCCTGGTAACTCTCGTTGGGCTGTTGATTCTGATACTTGGGGTAGCGATCGCAGCCCTATTTTTATCTCCCTTACGCCTACGCGCCTACGGAAATTATGCCGCACTGTACGAATAACATCATGGGACTCTGTGCGCGCAGACAATCATTTATCTACATTCAACCCCTCTTCAGCACTGTCTACTCCCTCTGCTGTTCTCGCTACTCACACTATTACCACTACTGTAAATGAAGACGGCCCAAACGCGTGCATACATCTCTTGAATCTGTGGGCTCTTCGTCGCCAGGCGGATCTTTATGATACTCGTCACCCCGATGACCCACCGGCTCTTCCTACTCTTCACCGCGCTACCGCAAGGCGCGGCGCTAAGCAAAGCGGCTAGGCAGGCAACGCTGGGCTGCATGGTGTGCCCGCCTGTCCTCTACGCAGGGAATCGACATCTTTGGGGAGTGTTTCACGCTATGGAGCGCCCTTCTCAGATTGCAGATTACACAAAGAGCATTCGCTTCGCGCTAAATGTGGATGAGGACACATTTGCACAACAAGCGGCCCGTCAATTTTTTCTAAACTATGACTTCACCGCTACGTCTCCACCTGACTTATCGGTTACAGAGCCCTCCGATGGGATTACTTCTGACCTCACCACGTCAGTGATTCTGGCCTCCATTGAACGTTTAAAAACTACTACTACTCCCGGGCACAACGGCATACCTAATTCCTTATTCCGTAACTTGGAAGGGAGGGC
Organism: Amblyomma americanum; assembly: GCA_030143305.2. Classification (NCBI taxonomy): domain Eukaryota; kingdom Metazoa; phylum Arthropoda; class Arachnida; order Ixodida; family Ixodidae; genus Amblyomma; species Amblyomma americanum. Next base: position 232,553 of record JARKHS020035035.1, on the reverse strand, counting down.
TTTGCAAACCATGCTTGATACTTTTAACGAAGTGTGACTTTCTGGCGTCATGCCGGGAGACTGGAAGCATTCTATTGTGGTTCCAATACCCAAGTCAGGTCAGCCTCCAGTATCTCTCTCGGCCCTTCGTCCAATTTCCCTTACGCCTACCATCTGCAAGCTTTATGAAAACATTCTAGCCGTACGCTTGTCGTGGTGGCTGGAATCCCATGATTGTTACCCAGATTCGCAAATTAGTTTCCGCCCACAAATTGGAACGGAGGACGGCCTTGCCACTTTGGCTGCTGACGTGCTTGACCACGATCCGCAGAGTCACCTTGTAGGAACCGTAAACGCTAAAGATATAACAAAGGCATATGATAACATCCTTTACTCTGTCATTGTTGCCTCCATTCAAGCTCTTGGTCTGCCTCATCGGTTCCTTCTCTCCATTCACGCCTTTTTAGCAAATCGAACCTTCAGCGTGCGCGTCCACGGAAAGCCCTTTGGTAACTTCACTTCCAATAGAGGAGTGCCACAGGGCTCCCTCCTCACCCTCACTTTATATGATGTGGCTTTAATTCCTCTTATTCGAGCCCTAAAGACCATCCCTTCTATCCTCGTGCTTGCGTATGCCGATGATATAACCTTGTGGTTCTTTCATCCAGATGCGTCTATTCATCAGTCGGTACTTCAGCACGCGCTGGATGTATTGACACCTCGCCTCACACCTCTGGGTCTAACACTCTCCCCTACTAAATGATGGTTCATTCGCATTGGAGAAAAAGCCGGCTTACGAGAACCTCCCCTTTTAAATTTTACGGTGCATATTTCTCCGATTCCTCAGGTAGAAATTGTTCGTATTCTTGGTCTTCTCCATACATCTGGGAATGACACAACGTGGCTTACAGCCACCGGTAAATCGGCTCACGCTTCTCTAGGTCTGATTCGTCGCATACTATGCGCTCTGGTGGCGCACGTGCTCATCCGGCCCGCCAGCTTGTGCGCTCTATCCTTCAGCCACGGATAGTGTATCAGGCACAATTTCAACGTCTCACTGGCAGACAGTGGGACTCCCTTGAAGCTATCAATCGTGAGGCTATGCGCGTCATAACATATCTGCCGCGTTTAACACCCATACCCGTGCTACAGGAGTTCGCCCAACTTAATACACTCAGTGAACTCATCGATCAACGGGTGGCAAATAGAGCTCGAAAACAGTCTCTCCAACTTCATCGTTTAAAGACACTTCCTCAATGGTGTCACGGATCTCTCCGGAGAACACTCGCACCTAAAGAATGGACTAGGCGACTGGTGTACCCACACAAACGCACATTTAATACACCCTACATGGCACACACACTAGAACACAAAATTAACAAAACTAACACAAAGCACAAAGACTATAAATACATACGAACAGGGCACACTGCTACTAGCGTCTACTACTAGTGTTCTACTATTAGCGGTCGGTGTTCATGCTCACGGTTGGTTCAGTGTGGCTGCGGCGTTGTATGGATCCAGTAGGCGGCGTCGAGGCGGCGTTCTCCGTGCTTGGGCTGGCGTCGCTGGCGGTGTTCGACGTGCTCGGGCTGGCGTCTCTGGCTGCGTCGTACAAGCTCCAGGTCCAAGCGCCCGTGGAGGTGAAGCCGGTGTCTTTGGCGTGGGGGCACCACCCAGATGGGTGGCAAAAGCTCTGGAGACACCCCTGGCCGTAGCAGGTGGTAGCGTCCTCTGTTGACTCCCCGGAACGGGATCAGGCACGGCAGGAAGTCCACTATGCGATGTCGTAGAACGCGAGCTCACCGGAGCAGCAGCCGGCGTCGCTCTCTTCCAGCCAAAGTGTCCCTGACCCGCTGGAGCCTCCGCTTCTCTGCTGTTCCCCCCCGTGCCTCGCTCTCATTCACCCTTTTATAGCGTCGGTGTTAGTCCACGTAAGCCTTGTCGTCGTCTTGTCTTCTCCACCAATCATCTCTGTCCACCTCACCGAATGCTTCTCCACCAAACATCTCTCTCCACCTCAACGAATGCTCCTTCTTCCTCCTCTTTATTCGTCGGTTAATTTGCGTCGTCTTCTTCAGACCCTGTTCCTATAAAATTTAATTTAGGCTCCTTAATCTATGTGACAAATGGTCATATTGCCAGCGCACTGACAATTGCCCCACTGTTTCCGCGTCGGTATCAGCAGCGTATCTGCCTGAAGGGTGCATATCATACACGGATGCATCACATTCGGCAGAGAGGGGAGTTACTGCTGTGTATAGTCCATCTCATCCGCATCTAAACTCTCGCGTGACGTATTCTGCGGATACGTGCACTCGCCTGGCATTGGAACTTCAAGCCATTTATAATGCCATTGCTTCTCTTCCGCTCGTGCCAACATTCAATACAGTTCATATTTACACAGGCTCCCGCGCCGCACTTAACAGCTTAAGGCTGTTCGACGGACATTCCAGATTTCACAACCAATTCATGTGCTCTGCGCAAAGTATCCATGTCCTGTGCGCATACATTGGTTTTGCTGCCATCCTCAGGATCCACATGACATTCAAGCGGCGGCTATGACTCATCTTCATACATCAGACGGTCCGCCACCTTCCCGTCTTCCCCCAGATCCGTTCCTGTCCCATGTTTCCGATTCCTAAGTTCTGCGCCAGCGAACATGCGCTATAATTCCTCCGTGTTCGCATCTTCTCTCCCGTAGTCTTACTCGCAGGAGGAGGTATCAGTGCGCTGTATTCGGGCAGGGGCTGCTCTGACACCATCTGTCCGTCATCGATGGCGTGCCAAAGATCTGCCAGCACATGACAGGTCCCCTCACTGTAGCGCAGCACCGGACATTTGTGATGTGCAGCACTTGTTGTTTACGTGCTCAGCGACGACTGCTATAAGAAAACGGCTCTTCAGGAAGGTGGGCCTGCGGTGGAACTGCGAAAGTGACTACGTGAAGTGGACTATGAACAACCGTTTCATCAGCAACCTCTGCGACTCCCTCAGCGCAACGGGTCTTCACTCCTTCTTTTAACTTTAAATCCCGTGCATTCCTTCCCCCTTCCTTTTCTTCAACTGATGCTTCATTGCACACTTCTCCAATATAAAAGAAAGAAACGTGATGAGTAGTTCCTGCCACAGATGGCTCTGTGATCTCAGGGTGGTAGCAACCCCACGAAATCTTGAAACTTGAGCAGTAAGAGGTTATCTCTCATCAATGTCACTGCCCTTAAAACTAACCATCCTCAGCATCAGCACTGATTACCAACATCGTCGTAATAGCTGGCGGCTCGGTAGAAATACTTTATTCGGCGAGGTGTGCAGGAGCCACCTAGGGAAACCTAGAGAATCTAAGGGCAGTGATCAGTCACGCCTTTGGCGAAAGCAGCCCGCAAATCCGAGGACCGGCTAAAATGACCAACTGGCAGAAGATTTGAACTCAGGAAATCCTCCCGGACTATTCTCCGACGGCTATGCGCAGTGGGCAACACAGGTCACGAACATCCAGAAACAATACAGCAAACACGCCAGAACATCGACGAATAATAAAAATTGGTTTTTTTGGGGAAAGGAAATGGCGCACTATCTGTCTCATATATCGTTGGACACCTCAACCGCCCCGTAAGGGAAGGGATAAAGGAGGGAGTGAAAGAAGCAAGGAAGGAAGAGGTGCCGTAGTGGAGGGCTCCGGAATAATTTCGACCAACTTGGGGTCTTTAACATGCACTGACATCGCACAGCACACGGGCGCCTCAGCGTTTTGCCTCTATAAAAACGCAGCCGCCGCGGTCGGGTTCTTGTCCGGGAACTCCGGATCAGTAGCCCAGCGCGCTAACCACTGAGCCACAGCGACGGGTAGAACATCGAAGCGAAAAACGGTTTTCGGGTGAAGAAATGGGGATCTTTATTGTGCACTGACATCGAACAGCACACAGGCGCCTTTACGTTTCGCCTCCAACAAAACGCTGCCACCGAAAATGGTGGTGGTGGTAGTGGGTTTATTAAAAATAATAGTAAAAAGGAAGGAAATGATTTTTGCTAGCCCCGGCATCTGCTATTGATACTGAAGCGCCTGAGCTGGGGCAGCGGAAATAAAGGATAGCAGGCAGAATGGAGAAATGAAATGATAGAGGTGCCACCCGAAAATGGAAATTAGTTTTGCGGCTGCGTTTTTATGGAGGAAAAACGCTAAGGCGCCCGTGTGCTGTGCGATGTCAGTGCACGTTAAAGATCCCCAGGTGGTCGAAATTATTCCGGAGCCCTCCACTACGGCGCCTATTCTTCCTTTCTTCTTTCACTCCCTTCTTTATCCCTTCCCTTACGGCGCGGTTCAGGTGTCCAAAGATATATGAGACAGATACTGCGCCATTTCCTTTCCCAAAAAAAACAATTATTATTATTATTATTTTGGGGAATTGGAAAGGCCAAGCATCTGTCTCAAATATCGGCGGACAACTGAACCGCGCCGGAAAGAATGGGATAGGGTAGGCACTAAGCGAAAATGAAAAAAAGAGGTGCCGTAGGGGAGGGCTGCGGAATAATTTCGAGCACCTCTCTAACATGCACTGATATTGCAGAGCACTCGGGCACCTTAGAGTTTCGTTTTCATAGAAACGCAGCCGCCGCGGTCAGATTCGAACCCGGGTACTCAGGATCAGTCGCCGATTAGACAAAAATTGCTTTTTGGGGAAAGGAAAGGGCGCAGTATCTCTCTCACTTCCCGGCGGACACAAGAACTGCGCTGTAAGGGAAGGGTTAATGGCGCGATTGAGAGAATAAAAGAAAAAAGAAGTGTCGTAGTGTTGGGGGTCCGGAATAATTTCGACCACCTGCGGTCTCGTCGAGTAGAGAGTCCCTTCAGACGAGCGAGGAGCTGAACACGTACCAAGATATTCTTAACCATTACAGATTAGGAAGACAGACATTACCTGGAGCATGCAAGGGCCTCAGCAAAAAGGAAGAGGTCATATGGAGAAAGTTACAGGCGGGAGTTTTTCCGAACCCACTCGCACTAAGCAGATGGCATCCGGCGATCCAAGACCCCAGGTGTAAACAGTGTAATGAAATAGCAGACATGATCCACATGGTGTGGACATGCCCTAGCCACAACGAACCAGACAGGAATATAGAGTCCTGGGAGGCTTTAATGGCCAGCCAGAAAGAAGAAGAACAAAAAGAAGTCATCCGTCTGGCCCTGGACACCGCTGAATCCCAAGGGATCCCAGCCTGCTGAAAGGGGAGGAAGATGACGGCGGTCAAGACTCGTCTTTTTCGCCCTCTGATTCCTTGACGGGTGCAAATAAAGTTATTTCATCACCACCTGGGGATTTTTAAGGTGCACTCACATCGCACAACACAAGGGAACCTTTTGCGTTTGGCCTCCCCTGAAGCGCGGCCGCCATGGTCGGGTTCGTATCCGGGTACTCTGGCTCAGTAGACAGGCAACTTAACGACTGAGCCACCGCGGCGGGTCGCTCCGTTATCGTCGGTCGGCTGGTTGCGGCGAGGGTCTTGGCCTAGGACGCTGGTTCCTACGTGGCCTGTCACGGCGGCCGTGATTCTATGGATGCCAGCGTGTTATGGGACACCAGTCCCCAGTAAAGAATGTCACGAGGTCAAAATTATTCTGAAGTTCTCCATTACTGCGCCTCTTTCTCTCTTCCTTTTGTCACTCTCTTCGCACCTTCCCTCACGGCCTGGTTGAAAAATCTGAACTAGTTACAGCGTCTTTCCTTCCCTTAAAGCCAATTTTCGTTTTAATTTATTAGGAACCATGAATGAAGTGCACGATATATAGTTGGTCGGACTGCAATTCGAACTGCAAAAGATAACCAAGATGTAAAGCTAACAAAGCTTCGCGTGAGTTTGCTGGCCTAATACGGAAAAAAGAAAGAGAGATAGCGGGAGAGAAACAGAGGTAGAGAGAGTCCACAAACGTTAAAGTGGGGACATTAATCTGGCAGCTTTTATATGAAGGCGAAATGCAAAGGGACTCCCGTGTGCTGTGCGATGGCAGCGCGCATTAAGGATACCCAGGTGCACAAAATTATTCCGGAGACCTCCATTACGCACATATTTTTTAATAATAATTTTTATTTTTTGGAAGGGAATGACGCAGTATCTGTCTCATATATCGTTGGACACCTGAACAGCGCCGCAAGGGATGAGATAAAGGAGGTAGTGAAAGAAGATAGGAAGAAAGGGTTGCCGTAGTGAAGGGCTCCGGAATAATTTCGACCACCTGGCGATCTTTAACGTGCACTGAAATCGCGCACACGGGCTCCTTAGCGTTTTTCCTCCATGAAAACGCAGCCGCCGCGGTCGGGTTCGAACCCGGGAACTCCGGATCAGTAGCCGAGTGCCCTAACCACTGAGCCACCGCGGCGGGGTGCACCTATTTCTTGCTTTCATTTTTTCACTCCCACCTTTATCGCTCCCTTACGGCACGGTTCAGGTGTCCGCCTAGATGCGAGACAGATACGGCACTATTTTCTTTCTCCAAAAATTAATTTTCAACCTGGCCTAAGCGTTTGGCCTCCATCAAAACGCGGCCGCCGCGGTGTGGTTCGAACACCGGTACCTCTGGGTCAGGCGCTCGGCTACTGATCCCGCTTTCCCGGGTTCGAAGCCGACCACGGCGACCGCCTTTCGATGGGGCGAAACGCTAAGGCGCCCGTCTTCTGTGGGATATCAGTGCAGGTTAAAGTTCCCCAGATGGTTGAAATTATTCCGGAGCCCTCCACTACGGCACTTATTTCTTCCTTTCTGCTTTCACTCCTTCCTTTATCCCTTCCCTTACGGCGCGGCTCAGGTGTCCGACGATATGTGAGACAGATACTGCGCCGCTGCCTTTCCCCCAAAAACCAATTTTAGTTTTCTACCTGGCAGCGCTCGGTGAGGTCGGGGAATATACGGAGATAAAGAGAAAGAGAGAATTCAAGTTCAGTTCGTAGCATGAAACACGCCTATGTTGTCTTTGGATCTGTAAATACTAAGTACTCTGGCGGTAAACCCTCTTTCTCTTAAACAATTGAGAAACGGTTTGGTGCCTTTCGTAGCTAATGTTGGCAAAAGCCATGGTCCCAAAATCTTGGGGATTCGGTAGGGGTCGTGGTCTCAGGCGGAAGAGGTTGTGCCTCGGAACAGCGTGGTTTGTGATTCTTTTTACTTATTTCCAACACTGAAAGGTCGAGCATCAGGGTCGGAAAAATCTGGTACCGATTAGAAAACCTATGGGTATCCGCCGGTACAGAGGATCGCAACCATCACATCCGAGCTGCGAGCGGGATTACATGCCAGAGGATTATCACCCAGTTTATTTATGCGCAGGTGCACTTGTGAACGCATCACCGAGGGTTCGACGGAATCCCGTCCGGCGAGGAAAATTCATACATACTTGTCAAAAACATACACTCGACAAAGATGTAAAACAGAAGTGGATCTGATATTTAGGAGCCCGTACGGGTGCTATAATCAAAATCAAGCTCAGGACGGGATGTCAGCTATAAATGGGCGATTTTTCATAAAAAGAGCGGAGGTATATCTCTGGGTGCTGCCACTTGTCTGGCAAATCGTATCTTGTGTTGATTTAATGACAGTGATTCCATGAGCAGGCGTTTTGGCAATGATTTTACCTTTGCAATCACACGTGCCGCGTCCCAGTCAATGGCTTGGCTAGTGTTCTGATGATGTTCTGCTTGTAGCGCCCTCTCTTGGGTGGCGCCGGGAACCCGCATAGTGCGCTACCCGGCGAAGAAAATAAACACGGCACCTGGCCATGCCTCGTGCAGCCACAGTTTGCAGTTCTGTTCTGGGGTCGGTTCGCAGCAGCGGTCTTGTTCCTTCGCTTCTGAGGCGTTAAGTCTACATTGGTGACCAAGGACGAGCAATGACCGACCCCGAAGCATCCACGGAACAGGACTCACGTCCGCAGGACGTCTCGTCACTGCAGGTTCGCCTCCCACCTTTCTGGCCCCAGAACCCGAAAGTTTGGTTCCACCAGATCGAGGCGCAATTTTGCCTTTTTCCTCATCAGCTCGGGGACGACGCCGACTACCATATCGCCTCGGTCCTTCCTCCTGACGTTGCCGGTGAGCTCTCTGAGATTCTCTCCGCCCCCATGGGTGCCACACCATATGAACACATGAAAACCAAGGTGCTCGAGAGGGTTATGTCGTCGGAATGCACCCGTCTCCAGCAGCTCCTTACCGAGGAAGACCTTGGCGACCGGCGCCCTTCCCAGCTTCTGCGCCGGATGCGACAGCTTTTCTGGGAGCGCGATATCCCCAACCACTCAGCATTGCTTCGAGAGCTTTTCCTCCAACGCCTTCCCCAGCCCACCGGCCTCGTCCTTGCGGCGGCCGGTAACGTCACCTTAGACCGCCTGGCTCAGCTCGCCGGTAACGTTCACGAGGCTACCTTCCGTCCGTCACTGCTGTTTTTCTGCCTACAGACCCGGCGATTTCGCGCCTTGTGGCCCGTATCGATGAGCTTGCCGCCTCAGTCGCCGCACTCCGCAGCCCACCCCAGAAGACCCGGCCGCCTCGTCTCGATCATCGCTCTCTTTCGCACACACGTCAAGCTCGGAGTCCCAGCCCTCCGTCTCTCTGCTGGTACCACCGGCGTTTTCGCCCCCGGGCCACGAAGTGTACGCCGCCCTGTTCGTGGCCGGGAAACGCTCGCCGGGATCACTAACGGTGGCGTGTGGTCCCGCCAGTCGTCCGAGCCGCCTGTTTACGGTAACTTACAAGTTCTCCGGCACCCGGTTCCTTATATACACGGGCGCGTAAATCAGCGTAGTTCCAACGACTAAGGCTGATCGTTCTAAGTCATCAGGGCAGTCGCTCCGTGCTGCCAACGGTTTGTCTATACTCAAGTACGGACTACGATCTCTCACCCCCGACGTCGGCCTTTGCCGCACTTTTCGATGGGTCTCCGTCATCGCAGACGTAGTTCAACCGATCGTCGGCTCGGACTTCAACCTCATACTTCGACTTGGACGTCAGCGCGCGGCGTCGTCGCCTTACCGACGGTCTGACTCATCTCTCAATCTCGGGAGTTTTGTCCGACCTTGCTCCCATGGGCATCCGCACGCTGATACCTTCCTTTAAGTGAAAAAGTATTGGCGGATTTCCCGGAGCTCACGAAGCCATGTAATCTCACTCAGGCGCCTAAACATACGGTGACACACCACATCGTCACAAGGGCTCCACCCGCAACTGCTCGACCACGCCGCTTGTTTGGAGACCATCTAGCTATCGCCAAATGTGAGTTCGGCCACATGCTGCAGCTGGGCATTATATGCCCGTCGTCCAGCGCGTGGGCATCTCCGCTGCATCTAGACCCCAAGCGTAATCCCAGTGACTGACGTCCCTGTGGCGACTATCGGGTGCTGAATGCCAAGGACTGCCACAACTATCCGCTGCCCAACATCCAGGACTTTACGTCGCGCCTCGCCGGCTGCACTATTTTTAGCGAAGTTGACCTGGTTAAGGCATAGCACCAAATTACCATCGCACCTGCCTATATACCTAAGACCGCCATCACGACGCCCTTTGGTTTCTTTGAGTACGTGCGGATGCCTTTTTGACTACGCAATTCGGCTCAAACATTCCAGCGGTTCATGGCTCAGGTCACGTGGGGCCTACCGACTGTATTCGCGTATCTTGTTGATGTCCTCATCGTTAGGCCTATGCCTGATGATTATGAGTGACACCTACCTGGTTTGCTCAAGCGCCTACCGCAGCACGGCCAGGTTTTGAACGCCTCCAAGTGTGTTTGGTGCATCTGAGGTCGAGTTTTGGGTCATCACATGTCCTGAGAGGTAGCCGCCCTCTTGCGTCCAATGTCCAGACCATCGACCATTATCTCAAGTTTCAAAACTGCGCCACTTGCCACAATTCTTGGGGCTGGTGAATTTCTCCAGGCGCTTTATCCCGCACTGTGCAGAGCTGCTTCGCCCGCTCCGGTCAGTCGCTGGTCCGTCCTCCGCAATTTATTGGTCATCAGAAGCCAAGGCTGCCTGTACTGCCGCAAAGCAAGCAGTCGCGAACGCCGTGCTTCTTGTCCATCCGCGCAGCAACGCCCCTACGAGACTGATGGTGGATGCCTCCTGTGGGGTCGTAGGATCCGTCTTACAGCAGTACATTAACTCCGAGTGGGGACCACTGTCTTTGTACTCTCGGAAGCTACTTCCTGCTGAAACCCGCTACGGCGTCTTCGCTACCCCGGGATACAACACTTTCAGAATTTTTTAGAAGGATGCCAGTTTCACGTCCTGACCGATCATAAGCCACTGGCGTCTTTGTTCCACACCAACTCATCGAAGTACGTGTCAGGCGAAATCCGTCGGCTTGCTTATATCTCGGTGTTTACTTCCGAAGTCCGCGATGCGAAACGTGCCTCCAACACCGCCACTGGTGCCCTCTCTCGTATAGCCACGGTAGACACTCCATCTCCCACCGTCGACTGGGCCGCATTCTCTTCCGCCCAGCAGAATGACCATGAGCTCGCCGCTTTTCGAGAGAACCCCCGTTCGCTCCTACTACGGCTTGTGCCCCATCCCTGCTCGCCTAAGCCGTTGTGGTGCGATATGTCAACGGACCTTCCCCGCCTTTTCGTTCCGACTTCACTAAGTCGCCCCATCTTGTATTCTCAAAATCACATATTGCACCCAGGAATTCGGGCTACTCAGCGCTGCCTTCTCACTAAGCGTTTTGTTTGGCCCGGCATCAACGCTGATTTGCGCGCTTTGACGCGCCTGTGTCTGCCCTGCCAGACGACCAAACTCTGTCGTCATACCAAGACGCCTTTCCAAGCCTTCCTACCACGTGGCCTTCGTTCCGACCATGTACATCTCGACACCGTGGATCCTCTACCCGTGTCTCGAGGACACTGTTATAACCTGACCATGGTGGACCACTTCACTCGCTGGCCAGAAGCAGTCCCCATTCCTGACTTAACCGCAGAGACTGTTTCCCGCGCCTTCATTTCTGCGTGGGAATCTCGATTTGGTTGTCCTGGCACTGTGACAACCGACCGTGGACGCCAGTTTCAGTCCTCCCTGTTTTCTTCCCTTAATTATATTCTCGTCGCCAGGCATTGCCGTACCAGTGCATATCACCCGAGTGCCAACGGCATGGTGGAACGATTTCATCATCAATTGGAGGCCGCCCTGGCTGCCCACCTCAATTGCGCCACTTGGTTCGACTTCTTGCCCTTTGTGCTCCTTGGTCTAAGGGCCGTCATTCGAGAAGACTGACAGTGGTCAGCTGCAGAGCTGGTGTATGGGTAGTGCTCTGCGTCTTCCAGGAGACTTCTTTATATCAGAGCAGCTCCAAGCCCAACCCCGGGAATTCCTTTAACGTCTGCTGGACTGCGTTTAAGACCTCCGGCCTACTGCACGGCGACCGTCCCGACCGTCCATTTTCGTGCAACCGGACCCTGGCCACTTCGACCCACGTTTTTGTGCGCCGCGACCGCTGTGCGAGAATTACCAACACAGGCTTACGACGGACCTTTCCGCGTTCTCCTCCGAACCCCGTAAACCGCCACCCTCCTACAGAACGGCCGTGAAGAGACCGTCAGCCTAGACCGCCTTAAGCCGGCTTACGTGGAGACCGCATTGAAAAATCTCGCATCGCCGCCGGACGTAGTGCTCCAGTGCCATCGCCTGTCTTCCGTCCGCTTCGACTTCCTGTCTAGGCAGGGGAACTGTAGCGCCCTCTCTTGGGTGGTGCCAGGAACCCGGATAGCGCGGGTCACCCGCTGAAGAAAATAAAGACGGAACCTGGCCGTCGCTCGTGCAGTCACGGCTGGCAGTTCTTTTCTAGTGTCAGTTCGCAGCAGTGGTCTTGTTCCTTCGCTCTTGAGGCGTTAAGCCTACATGGTAAAGCGTTCCAGTGAGTTCTGCCTTAGGATACGTCGTTTTGGTGTTGCTCGAGCCTGATCTTGACTTTTCCGGTTTCACCGATGTATGAAGCAGCACCATTATGACAGTGGATCTTGTAGACAACCCCTGGATAGATAGCTGGGTCAATAGGGTCCTTGACACGCAAGAGATGTTGCCAAAGTTTACTTGAAGGTGCGTGTGCCACGCGAACGTCATAGTCAAAAAAATTGCGAGAAAGGTTATTCCTCACGCCACCGGCATACGGTATCAGCACCAGGCTTCTATGTGCATGTCACAGTTCGGTTTGGCGGGGCGTAGGCACGCTGTTCTTCTGACCGTAGTATCTGGGCTGCATATCCGTTCCGCATCACGTCTGCCTGACTTGCTTTATTTCTGCTGGTCTGCGCTTTGGAATTCAGAATATCCTAAAAGCGCGGTTGAACAGAGCCGAAGCGACTGAGCGATTGTGCCCAATGGGGTGGAATGATTGAAAGTTTAGGTACCTTCCGGTGTGAGTGGGCTTGTGATAAACCGTGGTTTCCAGACGGTGGGCTATGCGTTCCACGAGGACGCCGAGAAAAGCGATGCGGCCGTCCACTTCTTTCTCTAGGGTGAACTGGATACTTTGCTGGAACGTGTTCAGGCGTGAGAGAAACCTTTGAGCGTCTACCCGGTTGATGATGCAGAAACAGTCATCGACATCATCTGGAAAAAAAACTGCGGTGAGGGGTTGAAGGAAGAAAGCGCGGCGCATTCTTCGGATTTTAAGGCAAGGTTAGCACATACAACAGAAACGGAGGTACCCATGGCTGTTCCGAAAGCCTGCCTGTATAAAGTCTTGTTGAAGGTGAAGTAAGTATTGGAGAGGCAGAATTTCAGGAAATAGCAGATGTCGTGGGCTTCAATCGGGGTTAGTTGAGGAAAATTCACGTCTTCGTTCAGGCTTTACTGCAATACTCTACTGCAAAGACCACAGGCACAGATGTGAGCACTGACTTCACATAGAACGAGACCATGACTTGACTGTCGTTAACGGGGACATCCTTTAGCTTCCCGACAAAGTTAGCCGCGTCCCGGACGTGCGTAGCAATTTTTTCAGCTAAAGGTGGTAGCACCCGGTGAAGGTAACCGGAGAGCTTGTCCAACGAGGATCGTGTAAAGTCCACAATTGGACGAAGCGGTGTACCCTCCTTCTGGACTTTTGGTACGGCGTAAATAGCAGGAGCGGCGCCATTCTGACATCCAAGCCGCTTGTAGATATATTGACCATCGGGGGGGATGGGGGGGGACTCATTTGAAGACATCTGTGAGCAGCTTCTGTGGTTGAGCTTCCATTTTTCTGGTCGCGTCTCGGCCTATATATGAGCAGGTTTCTTAGTCTTGGAGAAGAGTGGACATCTTTTTTTTTATATTCAGTCCTATCTAACACCACAGTAACATTTCCCTTGTCGGCTGGAAGGATCACGATTGCCTTGTTCCTTTGTAGTCTTTCTAGGGCTTCCTTCTCAGGGCGTAAGAGTGCGCTGTATTTTTCTTTTCTCAGCTTTGCAAGTGCTCCGATGGCGCGAGAACGAGCTTGGTCGCATAGGGCCAGCGTCAAGTCTTGCGCACTGCAAACTCGACTGCACAAGTAATGCTTTTCGCATCGGGAACGTCGCCGACGTTGAAGTTGAGCCCCTTGTTAAGGAGCGAGATTTGTGCCGCTAAGCAGCAGACCCATCGCTCCAACTCCTGCCACTTGGGTTGCGAGCACAGTGAGCCTGACCCGTTGCCACTACGCCACGCAGGCCATTCGTACGGCTTCGTTAAAGCGGTGCTTTATATAATATATGGCGTGTAGTCTTTCACATAGCGATTGTGAAAGAAGTAACAGTGTACGTCTCTACGCGGGCTACAGGAACCGCTTTCGCGACATACGCCTACGGTCTGAGCTTAAGAATCCCGCAATATTATATAGTGGCAGAGGATTTCTAAATGCCCACAGTAGCAGAAAGAACACCGCGAGGAACAAGGGCGACATGAATGGTAAACCCGCGATCATGGCTTAGAGTCTAAATTAGTGCCCCGCAATAAATGAATAGCCAGTAAACACAAGCATAAAATAGTGGTCGTCGATTGGGATCCAGAAAAATTGAATTAAATTAAAGGCTAGATTAACAACGATGAATAGAGATGGAAGGATGGCGCATCTAGTGAATAATGTTTTACATGCGGAGGAAAGCTACCGGCAGTGGTGGTGGTGGTAGTGGTTTTAATAAAAAATAATAGTAAAAAGGAAGGAAAAGATGTTTGCTAGCCCCGGCATCTGCCATCGATACTGAAGCACCTGAGCTGGGGCAGCGGAAATAAAGGATAGCAGGCAGAATGGAGAAATGAAATGAAAAAGTGCATGAATGTCGATTCTCGACAAGAATTTTTACTACATACCAATGCGCGCAACAACCTTGTCTTTGCGTTTTTTGACCGCGAGAAAAATAATGCACATTTTTTAGGTTTAACAAGGGGCATCATTTTGTATATGCTATTGGTTCTCTCCGGTTTGCGCTTAATGCTTTCGTGACACGTAGTTTTTTTTTAATATAGAAGTTTGCTACATGCTTGTAAAATGCGTTTTAGGTTTTACACATTTAAGGAACCTTCGTGTACAGTGCATTCACTTGTATAGAAGGGCCTATTAGAATTTATTGTGATATCTATGAAAAACAACCATACACACCGCTGATTTATACAGCGAGTTCATTGATCTACGAATACAAGATCTACAATGGGTTTTTTTTTTTCTCGAAGTAATGTAGTCTTGCTTCGTTCAGAAGCATAAAAGCTATATTAACCAGGCATTTGCTAAAGGGACTGAAAGCTGCATTTTTGGCCTGAATTTCTCGGTTACTGATTCCGCAACATTTTTGCAAGAAACCCTCAGAAAATTTTTCTATCAGTGGAGGCGGCTGCTTGTTTTCATCCAGACGAAATGGAAACCGTCACCAGGGATCGCAACGTCGATTGCACGTTCGGCAAGAGTGTTAAGCTAGAAAATAATGCATTAGCCGCCAGACAGTCATTGCAGACCTTTAATATAGCGCATCGTGCATTAGATTTTATCACAACCAAAAGTATTGCGCCACAGTAAAGTACACCTTGTCGGTGGCGCTTTTAGTGGAACGTGATTAGCGCTTCGGGCAAGAACTTCAAAACAGTGTGGCACCGTTTTGTGAGACAAGTTCAAAGCATTCTACTGGCAATGTGAAACGAGCATCGCTTGCCATTGAAAGAGCCGCTCGAAAGACCTTAAACTATAAGAAACATTTTACCCCGCTGTGGTTACGTGGGGAGATACACCGATAATGGCAAGGGTTCACCGTCAGATGTCGCATCGGCTTGTTTTATGCAATTCTTAATGCCCAATAAACATTATAAAACAAATGTTTCTTGGTATTAGAAAGCAAGGTCCTTGCGATATGACAAGATCTTTCTTCCCTACTGTAATCTTATAACACACTGTATGCTTATGTCGGTGTCTTTAGGAAATAACTAGTTCGAACGAGCTACCATGCTTCTATAAGCATCTGAGTGAAGGATAAACGAATGGTCCCTTGCGTCTGAGTGGATTTTTTTTCTTTTCTACTGGGTCTTCCCGCTATAACTGGAACAATAGAAACAGAAATTAAATATTGGCGAAGAACGTACCTGGTGAACAAGTAGACAACGCCACAAAAGAACATAAAGATGAGACATAATGGTTACTTAGAGAGATGAATCAGAAAGTTAATGCGGAAAAGCGTGATTCGAGATAAGGAAGCGCCAATAAAATTAAGAGTAATGCGACGCTTCTGTGTCTCTTGATAAAATAACACTATGCACAGTCACATGACGAAGTTCATGATGCCTTGTGGAAATGTTTTCTATCGCAGAATGTTTACCTGCTGAAATAAGCGCGATCAGCGGATCAATAGACAAAGTAAGGAAAATCTGAATACTGAAATGGTTCTTCAAACATTGCTCTTGTGAGAAAAACCGGCAATTTTGTGCTTAATGTCGCTGCTGCCAACATGTACTGAGTGACCTTGTGGAGACAATTATGCACCTTTGTTGGCTGAGATACCTGCAGGACGTCAACACCTCCTGACTTTTGCAGCATATTGTGGGCATTTATTGTTACAATTATTGTTTTCTCTGAGAACAGGTTCTTTCATGTTTTCTTCTTCAGGATAAAAAAGTGAGGCCAGCGCTCAAGCGATTACATTTGGCTGCGGACCAAGTTAGAAATAAACCCAAGTAGAAATGCACCGACGGAGCTGTAGTGCCTGTAATTGCAACGCTCGATTTTATCACTGCATAAATATTCTGTTCGAAATGCTCTAACTTCATTTAGATTATGATGTATGGCTTACAGGGGCTGCTTATAACTAATGTGATCGGTTTGCGCGATTTTATATCGTCTTTCGTCACCCACATTTGTGAAAAAAATATTGTGGAATTCCAACAAAAGGTCGCTTATCAATAGTCATGAACCAGCACGAATATTTTTTCCGACTCCGCACTTCCTGATGAAGGTGCAAAACTCTCCTCTATAGAAGTATGGTAACGTTCACGTGGATGTTAATATGCTGTTGCGTAGAATTTCACAATGGGTGTTTACATCAACCCGACAGGGCCAGGTTGAGTTTAGCTGAGTTGAAAACCTGTTCCTGGGTTCATATAAACGTTTCCGAGTGAGGTCGGGGAGCCTACAGAACTTGACCTCTTAGCTTCGCCTCAAGGGGTTGGTTGGCTCACAGCCCACTCCACAAATTACACTCAATCCTCTTGCACGCTTGGGAAAAACTTTTTCTGCATGAGAAAAGAGAAGCGGGAGCCGCCTTCCCACTGTTGCGGTCCCGCCTCGCTGTGTGCGCCACGAAAGTTGAGCCACTAGTATCGAGTAATAAGGTGGAAGGTTGTGTGAGTTGAACTGAATTCATGGTGAAACGTAGCGCAAAAAGAACATGGACCAAAGGCAGAGGCAAGGCAGTACACGAGCGCTTGTCGTATCTTGCCCATTGCTTTGGTCCTTGTTCTGTTCGCGCTACCCTTCACCATAAGTCGTATCGAGTTCACGTGAACAGGTAGTCATCCAGTCGGGCAGACCTTGCTAAGCTCGATCCCCTGACTGAGCTCGCTCGTGTAGGGTTAATGTAAATGAGGGTATAATTTGATCTGACCGGCGCTGGCCGCCGGAGCGCCAGGAACAATCTGATTCGACTTGAACTTTTTGCTCGGCTAGTCGGTACATAGTTTTTGGTCATAAGAAGGCACAACATCAAACGGGCACGACAGAATGACGTGCTACCAGTCACTATCCTTGTGGCCGGCCTAGACAGCGCCTTCACTCCGTGCTGAAGGCATCGTCCCCGATCCTCCGGCGGCGCCTTTCCCGCATCTTTTTGGCCACAGGCGCGAAAAACAGACACGACACAAAGTAGAAATACGGCACGGAGCGCCCCTCACAACTCATTTATTTGAAGGCAACACGGACAAATCTATACCATCGTACACGCAAGGAATGCTATCATCTTCAAAGTTGATATGATAGCGAACGAGCTAGTGAAAAAATTGTTCTCTGTCTTATAATAAGATATGGACGTGTCGCTGATGCACGTGCTTCCTTTCTTTGCAATAAAAAAAACACGAAAGAAACGTAGAGCAAGATAAAGAAGGCCCAAATATGCCTAAGCATATAAGGTACTGCCCGTCACGCTCTTGTGAGCCATGTTTTCTGGTGCGCGAATTTTTTCAAAAAGCAAAGACAAAAAAGCCAGAGAATTAATAGAAGCTATTTTTATTGCGCGCACCTGCTGTTCGATCCCTCGTGAGAAAAACCTCCCGATTGCCAAGACTGTTCGATACATGCGTGAGAACAATCTGGTTTTGCTAACCGCTGACATAGAAGGCGGCATTGCAGTACTTTCAAAAGATAGCTTTAAACAGAAATCAGACGCAGCAATTAGCACTTCATTCGAAGGGAGAACAAGCAGCTTCCTCGTAAAAGCAAAAAAGAAGGCAAAACGGTTGTGTAAGAGGCTCAATTTAGAGCAGTTGGTGTCCTCAATAGACAAATGCCAAAAGTTGAGCTTGGACATGTTTTTCACATCAAAAACTCATAAAGTAGACGTACCTTTACGGGTGCTTATTTCAGAAATCGGCGCGTGGCACCAGTGCCTGGGTAGGTTTTTACAAAAGTGCCTAACTCTCCTAACCATTGACGGTCCTTATGAGGTGAAAAAATCAGAAGATGTAATCGAATTTCTAAAAACTAATCATAGCAGCAAGCAGGTGCGCGCTTTTTCAATTGATATCAAAGACCTCATGACAAAATGTTACCGTGCATTAGTGAAGTCATAGACGATTATGGTGCCATTGCGTTTCAGAATGCTTCTGGCATTCCCGTAGGAATCTTTTTAGAACTGACACAAACCTACTTAGAGTCTACCTATGCAGAATGGGATGGGCGTGTTTTCATTCAAAAGAAAGGAATGTGCATAAGATCGTGTATAGCGCCATCGCTCACCGATTTGTATTTAGCTATGAATAACAGAGCACTCGATATTCGCCTCAAGGGATCAAATGTTAGTGTTCCGCTTTGTAGATGATTATCTTATTTTACTTGAATGTGAACCGGAAAATCTTCCTGCAGATGTGACATAACTTTGTTCTGTCTTTGCAGACATTCTGTCGCCTCTAAAAATAACTCATGAAGTGCCTGTTAATGACTCCATAAGATTTTTAGACCTTACTTTGTTTTTTAATGATGTTCATGTATGCTGGGCCTTTGAACCTAGAAGCAGGAAGCCTCTACTTCCATACTGCTCTTCACACTCTAAGCTAGTGAAACGAAGCATTGCCACATCTTGTTTCGGCAATGCCATGAAAAAATCTTGTAGGCATAAGGCCACGCACAGTTTTTCATGCCAGGTTGAAAGGCTTGTTGCTGCAGGATACCCGCTTCACTTGTTAACTTCGGTAGCGGAGGGAATGCTGAAGAAGTTGAAACTTGGAGCTACTGCCAACCAAGTTAGCCGAGGAAAAAACGTATCCGTAATTCCTTACATTCATGTTTTATCGCACAATTTGAAAAGAATAGGAAAACGAGCTGGAGTAGATGTTGTGTTTTCAGCCCCTGTAAAATTGAGGACCTTATGTGCGCGTGTAAATCGGCCAAACAAAACACGTCGCGATGTTCCTGTGTGCACGAAGAAGCATGAGAAGAAATATGTTCAGTGCCAAGACAACTTGGTATATTCAATTCCTCTGTCTTGTGGTCGGTCGTACGTTGGCCAAACTGGTCGGTGTTTAAATGAAAGAATTAAGGAGCACAACAATAATGTGAAGAATGCCGTCCGCCATATCGGGATTCACTGTCGTGATTGCTCATGCCGCCCAATGTTCAAGAGCAGTAAAATTTAGCAAAAAGCAAAGACCAGCTCACCAGGGAGATAATTGAGGCATCAGAAATCATGAGGATAGGTACGCAATGCATAAGCACCCCTTCTGTTGCTATCTCGGAAAAAGAACACGGATACCTAATGTCATAGATTACGTGCTTCGGCAAAGCTTTCGCACAATCACAATGATAGGCTGTGAAACGATATTTTTTCTTATTTTGTCTTGTTTTTCTCTGTTTTTTCGTTATTCTGTGATACCAGCGTGTATTTAACCACTGCATGGTGCCCTGAATAAATCTATTCTGTTGTTAGTTCAGCGCTGTGTTTTGTCCCTTTCTGTTTGGCTTCGAGGCGTTGCGCTGGTTTACAAGAAGACTTCTTTATGTTCCAAGAGGTCAAGCTGAGTAGATAAGTGTTTACGGACCTCGTACTGGCAGTGAGTTAAGAGAGTTATTTCCAAGAACTACAGAGAGACGTTTAATTATTACCTTTTCGATACCTTTTGAAAACACTTGCAGAAATGGTATGGGCCTGTAATTTGTTATTAGAGTCCTGTCACCACGCTTGAATAAGAGAATTATTTTAGGCGACTTTGCATTTTGTGCGGAAGGACTCCGCCTTTGAGGCTTAAGTTGTAGACATACACTCACAGTGGAGCAATAATATCTAGGATACACTTTTTGGCTTTATCTGCAGGCTGTCTATATCCAGGCTTTGACTATTGCTTAGTTCAAAAAGAAGACAAGTGAATTATTATACATCTGTAGGATGCAAAACTATAGTATCCAGAGTGCTTGTTCTTGTGAAATCCCAGGCGTTCATACATACGGCAATATTATTAGTGCGGATTAAAAACCATTAAAGTTACCAAGCAGTGCCTTATCAATCATCTGGATGCCGTTTTTGATAATCTGCACAGTTAGATCTGAACGAGGCGCATTATTTCGTACCACATTCAACATTCAGCTGTTTCCAAGTCCTGTGACTGTCACATTCACAAGATTTGAACAAATCGGTGTGATACTGGTTTTCAGCGCAGCGGAATTCGTTTGTAAGACGTTTGCGAAAACGCTTGAACTCAGTCCAGTCATTAGGATTTTGTGACTTGATAAATTTATCATATAGCCTATCTTTATTTTTTCTTTTGGCAAATAGTTACAATGTCACCCATCATTTGCGGATGCTGAAAGCTTTTTTTCTCTTACTACTGCTGTGTAAGTGCCTATAAAACCAAGAGAAAAGATTTTTTTGGAAAATTTCATAAGCCTTATCAAGATCTTGCACACCATAGGACCAGCCTATGCTTCCGAGTGAGTCACGGAAACTCTTTAGGCCGTACTGCGTAATTATTTATACAAAAGTGTCTGCAGTGGGTAGCCTATAACCTTTGCTGCATAAAATTAAAAATATGAACATATTGCCAGTATGTGGACGTATTGCCAGTAGTTCTAGTAGGTGCTGATGTGACGTTAAAACAGCCATGTGTGTGGGAAATTCCTCCTAGAATCGCGTTTAAGAGGGTTGTCAGCCATCCTATTGATTTCGATGTCGCCACCACAAAAAAACCTTACCACAAAGAAATTCAGATTTATAACGAAAGATCTGTCCAATAAACTGATAAAGTAAGTCTAAGGCTCCACTTGGTGGCACGTAAAAGAGAAAGTAAATAGTTCGACCACACACAACTGATAGAACTTTATAATCATCAGTAGCACAGCATAAATATTCAATGGGCTCTACATTTATGTTATCACGAGCAAGCCAATTGACACCACCTCCGCGCGACGTTTCACGATTTCTAGTAAACCACTGATAACGAGGCAGTCGGCAAACGATTGAGTGCCTATCCTACCGTGTTTCAGAGAACATGATGAAGTCGAACTGAAATGATAAGGTGCTGAAAAAAAAACCCAGCATGTATGCTTGTTTCGCACTGACTGGCAATTGAGTTGAAACCATCGAGGAGACTTTCCATATTCTTGTCCAACAAAAAGAAAAATGTCAGAAAGCGATAACCAGTCTGCAGAAGCCGTGTTCAAAACTGGAAAACTTGCATTTATCCTTTGGGTATCAACCTGCCAATTTTTCTAGACCACTCTTGACCTTGATAACATCAGCATACTCTTCTTTCCGGACCAATATTTTTCATTGCGATGCCACACAGACCAGAATATATTTTTTAAGTGGCATTTTTCGGCCGTCTTGAGAAGCGACATGAATATATTCTTCTCCACATTTGATACAGCCTTACTTTTTTCAAGTCATCTGTCATGTGTTGATTGTTGCTCGAAGCAAAAAATCACACCGGGGGTCTCGTCTGTTTGTGCAGGAAGACGATGAACGGCTGAGACAGTCTGCTCGTTAAGAGAGTCAAGTTCAAGTTTCTTAGCGAGGTCTTTTATTCTGGTCATGAGGCATTCACCCTCTTGTTTTACCAGCCCTTGAATTATGTTGTTAAGCTTTCGACAGTGGTATTCGAGCTCATTTTCTGCAGCAGACATTCTCTTTAGTTCACCGTTGGTTCCAACTTGTTCGAGGTTCAAAATTCTTTTGATGAGATTCTTAATTCCGCAGTGTGCTCGGCGATGGTAGCGAATACTTTAACGCACTGGTCGGACATATGCCTTCTCGGAGCCTCCATGTCATTGACAGTGGTTTTCAAAGGAAGGAGCTCTCCGGAAAGGAAGGAGTTTTCCGTTGATGTTAAGCAGAAGCGCTGTGACAGTACTGAGTTGTCTTGCTTTTGGGGCTAGTTGCGCATTTCTAGGACTTCTTATAGTCGTCTCCTTAAGATTTTTTACGTAAATTCTGACATGCCAGAACAAGAACCCAGGTGATCTCTCCGAGACATTTACAACATGCCATTGACCAGCAGTCGGATTCTGTAGACTCTTCACACTTTGTACACACCATGGTACTGTATGTTCAACCATGCGAAAACCAACGAAAACAACTTATGGGTTAATACTCGCAAAAAAGCAAGCAAAAATGCAGAAGCAGCGAACCACATGCCTGAAAAAAAATACGTAGATAGACAGCAGGTGCCGACCCTCAAACTGCAAAAATCCAGAAGCAGTTTGTTCAGGTGTCTTGGTTCCGCCGCTGCTGCTGCCAAATAAGAGAAGAATCCGCACCAGTTTCTTCTTTTATAGTTGAAGGTCGCGCCTCGGTAGCCGTGAAACGATGACGCCCCGCGTGGAAGCAGTCGTGATTGCTGGCAGCAGCGATGAGATAGATGGTCAGGCCTCTGAAGCGATGAAGTCGGCAGTACCTTTGGCAGCGGGGGGCAACAGGTAACAGCGAAGCTGCAAAAATCCAGAAGCAGATTGTGAGGGTGTCTGCGTTCCGCCGCTCCTGTTACCAAATGAGGCCATCGTCACGCACATCCCATTGACATCTCGCCGCGCCAGGCACATTACGTACTGCATCAAGAAATTGTTGATACTCCGTGAGATCATCGCTGTTTTCTGCGCAATCCGTCGTTCCTTTGGCCGCATTAAGTGTGTGTGCTTAATACTGCTGTCACAGCTGTGAAGACTAGTTAGGATCTTTGATGACTGTCCTCACGTCGTCGTAGAGAAGAACTTGAATTGATAGAAGCGGAAAAAAAATCAATGCGCATAGAAAAAAAAATGCCGGTGGTTTAGCTCTGGTTAAACCTGGAGTGACGCGATAGCTACAGCTGGCTGAGTGGAACTTGGTCACATGACCAACCACGTGGCGAACCACGTGATCATCCACGGCGCCGCACCGCCGGCAGCTGCTCCGCACCACTTGACCAACCACATGACAGCGTGGCGGCACAGCCACAGAGTGGCAGCGCCGCCACGCTGAAGGCTCGAAATGCTACCGTAATGTAGTTACCGCTACAAAACTTACGGCACAGAATACAGAATTTTGGTGGCGTCACAGTGCGAGCACCTTACCAAGACATGCAGGAAGGCAGAAGTCCAGTAGCGGAACTATGAAGCAGTTCGGTGATGTTCAGGTCGTGGAGGAAGCAGGCAAGCTCTTGGCAAAACGACCGAAATATAATTCTTGGCCAAGAACAGTGTCACACAAGCTCCTGTCCCTGAATAGGCGAGTTGCAGTAAAGGCGCCGCCGGAGGATACAGAACGATGCCTGCTGCACGGAGTGGAAGCGCTGTCTAGGACGTCAGCAAGGACGGTGGCTGGTAGCGCGTCGTCCTGTCTTGTCCGTTTTATGTTGCGCCTTCTTATGACCAAACAGCAGTTCAATTCTCTGGCGCATTCTCGCGCTGAATCATCACCGGCACTTGTGATTATCGTTATTAATGCTCGCAGCTCATACCCAACGCGGTTCGTGCTGCCTCACGCGATCTACAGCCGCCGTGTGGCGGCGCGTGTGCGTTCTCCCTATCGCGTAACCCCCGGTTCCTCCCGTCAACGTCTCCGTTTCTTATCGCTGGGTTGGTGTTGCGGCTGCTTAAAGGGCAATAAAGGCAGGCGCCGCGTATTATTAGTTGCCTTACCAGGAACCTTAGCTATTATTTTGACTCAACTGTAATATCTCGGCAGCACGTGGATTCAGCCGGAGCGACCAGGATTTCGACTTCCATCCCCTTCGTGGCGCATCCTAAATTGCGTATGCGTTTAGTGGCATAATAATTAGGAATAACCTTGTGCATCGCAGTTACCTTACTACATTCAGATACATTCTAAGAATTTCTTAAGTTTAGAAATGGAGCTGCAGACCATGACTCGCCTAACTAAGCTGTTGACGAGAACTAAATTATGGAGGAACGCACCTCAAATTCGAGAACGATGCCCTTTAGTCAGAAAGAAACTGCCATCATCTCAATGCTACAAAAAACGCGTGAGTGCTCCGACCAGCCTTTAGCGATTTATGGTTGGAGCACATTCTCGCTGCCTTCTTTTTTTCTGGCCCTTTGTAACTAGAATCGTTTTGCGAGAGTAAGAAAGCTGCCATCAATGCACAAATCACTATGTGCGGCGCCTCAATACAGTGCGAGAGCAGCGCAGCGGTGCACAACTAGATTAAGTGCTGCCGCCGACATCTGCTGAACCAGATGGTGGTTCTCGTTCTCTGTGTGCAGTCTTGCGCTCCTGTTGCGAAATAAAATTCTCAGACTCTTTGGCATGCGTAGTCGTTACGGATAATGATTATTTATGCTACATCGGAATGACGTCACGCCAGATTACGGCGTGACTCACACTTACGACAACTCTTATCGCCGCTGTCCTCCTCACACTCCTTCTTTAACCGTTTCGCACAACGCCTATATTAACACGCTTAAAAGCAATAAACGTGGTCTTGGCCCAGCCACCGCTGTGTATGGTTCGCATTCTTCATTGGTGACGAGGATGGGATGACAACGGGCCGCCCTCTTAGTCGCTGAAGCTTTCGCCACCATAGGAGGATATGCCATCCTGCCACAGTTTGACGAGACGAGCGACAAGAGGCCAGCTTACCAAGTTTGACTGGAGGCTTTCTTTGAAGGCAATGGCATCACGGACGGCAAGAAGAAGCGGGCCCTGTTAGCTGCAGCGCTGACGACCGACACCGTGGATTTACTTAGTGGTCGATGCGCGCCATACAAGGTGAACGAACTTACTTACGCCCAAGTTTTAGCTTTGTTGCAGCAGCACTTTTCGTCGCAACTAAACGAAATAGCACAGTCGTACAAGGTCTTTACATGCGGCCAGCTGCGAGGCGATCCTGCCAAAGACTTCATAGCTTCCATTCGTCAAATAGCAGACAATTCTGGCGCAACGTTGGATCGAATGCTGCGAGATCGCATCGTTTGTGAGCAGCAAAGCGCAGGAGTGTGTCGACAGTAGCTGGCGAAGCCGCAGCTGAGGAGGAGTGAAGCAGAAGAAATTGTGCTATCAGCTGAAATGGCACAAGCTAGCGAGCAGCAGATGAGCCATGCCGCTGAAGGAACTGTACATGCGATGGGAGGGCAGGCGTATCGCCCAAGAAACCGGCCACAGGTTATTTCGTGCAACCGCTGCAGAGCAAAAGGGCACGAATCAGAGGTTTGCCGGTTAAGTTCGGCAATATGCTTCAAGCGCCAACAGCGGGGCCATATCGCCTGGGCCTGTTTCCGTTCAGAGAGGCTGTCGCGTCAGATAAATACCCTATCGTCTCGGAAGGAGAGCACATCTGTGGGCGCGGACGGCAGTCTCTGATAAGACCTAGGCCTGGCGCGAACACAGCGAATTCTGTTACCAACCGGTGCACGATAACATCGTCCATCCCGACAAAAGGCTTGCGTTCACCTGTCGTGTTCACGTTCATTACTGGCGCCTCCAGCATGTTGAACGCCTGGATGAGGTCGCGTCCGCTCAGGTTGGGGCTGGAGCAACCGAGGACAGTGAGGTATCCGTCCATCGACCGGTTTCGGTACGAAACCTTGAGCTTGAGTTGCCCTCGAACGGGAAGCCTTCCCAGGAAACGAGTCAGTTTCAATGGCGGATCACGCAGCTTGGGCCGCACTGTCTTGTTTTGCTCATAGGTGGGCCATGTGATGACCGAGACTGGTGATCCTGTATCGACCTGGATGGATAGATGGATGTATGGATGGATGGATGAATACGGCTGAACCCTTTAAATCGGGCGGCGCCTCAAGCCATCTAGCCATGACTTATGAAATTTTACTCTTCTCTTGATTTTAGCCACCAATCAGATAACCTTCGCTTGGTCATTTCTACCCGCTTAAAATCTGCTTTCCCTTCACTGTCCGTATACCCCAATGCCTTGGATAAATCAGCCCTGCTGCTTTCTACTGCATGTCCACTGGAACGCCCCCACAATTCAATGTGCGTACAATTGGTTCCGTGATGCCGACTTGGCTGACGTAACTGTCCGCTGCTTTCAACGCCAATATGCATCTACAAGAACGGCCCCCCTGTATCAACTGCTCCGCAAGAAAGCTAAGTAGGAGTATGGTCCCAGTCAACAACAGGCGTTGAGCAAGGTGAAGAACCTCCCGAAATCCGCTGATTTCCTGGCGCATTTCTACCCACTCAAGCCTCTTGTCCTGGAATGCGGCGCCTCCCCGGATGGGATCGGTGCAGTGCTTTCTGACGGTGTCGGGGCTGGGGTGCGTCGGCCCATAGGCTTGCGTTTTCAGGTACTGACGGAAGCCGAGCGAAATTATTCACAGCTGGAGCGCGAATCTCTGGCTCTAGTTTTTGGGGTCTATAAATTTCGACAGTACCCATTTGGTAAGCCATTCACACTGTTGACGGAACATGAGCCGCTTATGGGACTTTTTATTCCAGATCGGGCTGTACCAGTGATGGCCGCCGCCCGAATCCAGCGATGGGCCCTGCTTCTGAGTGCATTCGACCACGTCATCAAACACCAGCCCAGAAAGGACAACGTGCCAGCAGGTGCCCTCAGCCGACTCCCGACGTCCGCAACGTCTCAACCAGAGACCCTGGAAGAAACCAGGGATGGCTAGTATGTGTTGCTGACGGAAAACCTCGATTACGGTGTTGAGTCCGCGAAGCAACTAGCCGCTCTCACCTCGCACGATGACGACTTAGCAAAGATGCAAAATGGGTGTGGAAAAGATGACCAAGAAACGTGGGGTCCAAGGACCTGCATTTGCGACCATACTTCAACCGGAAGACTGAGATAACGTGGAGTCATGGGCTTCTATACTGGGGTCATCGCGTAGTCGTGCCTAATAGCGCAAGAGCGGGAATGTTACACCTGCTGGATTGTCATCAATGAATTTGCTCAATGAAGCGGCTAGGCCGCTTCCTGCTGTGGTATGCCGGGATTGAGAACATGATTAAGTCGTGTCCCAGTTGCGTACAGGCGGCGCCTATGCCCTCTAAGAACTTCCCGGTCGCATGGCCAGAAACGGGTGAGCGTTGGTCCATGCTGCATATTGACTTTGCGGGGCCGATCGATGGACACATGCTACTGATTGTTGTGGATTCACATAGTAAATGGATCGAAGCCGTACCACTGAAAAGCACCAGAACCCACGCCACCATAGAAGCCCTGCGCACATTGTTTGGAACGTTCGGATTGCCCCGGACGCTGGTTTCTGGCAATGGCCCGCAATTTACAAGTGCTGAATTTTGGGAGTTTATGAAGCTGAATAACATAACACATCTCCGGACAGCACCGTATCATGCGCAGTCCAACGGGCTCGCGCAACGCGCCGTGCAAACTGTTAGAGTTTTTGAATAACGTCCATGGGTCTTTCAAAACACGCTTGGCAAGGATTCTGCACAGGTGCCGAAGAACGCCGCAGGCCGGGGGCAGTACCCCAGCGAAACTCCTTATGGGCTATGAGCTCCGTTCCAGACAGGACAACGCAGTGGCACCACCGAGTCCTCCCGCTTCGCAGTCTCCAGTTGACCGCCACATTCCTGGTGTGTTGCGGCCGGGGGAACCTGTCTGAGTAAAGAACTTCGGGAGAGGCAATCCATGGATTCCAGCCCGAATCACGTCATCGGACGGCACTCGCATGGTGAACGCCGATGGTCCAGAAAGAGAGAACATTCGTCGACACACCGACCAGATCAAGCCACGTGTGGGGGAGCATGACCTGGATGACGGAGCCGGCGACACTGAGCGCCAGGATGAAACTGCCAGCCTCCAATATGTTGGGAAACAGGGACAGCGGCCAAGAATACGCGAGGCTGCCCCAAGTACCCCGACGCCAGCACTGCGCCGGTCGGGCCGGACAGGAAAACCCCCAGACCGCTATGTACCGTGGAGTAAACGAGATGCTACATCGGAATGACGTCACGCCAGGTTACGGCGTGACTCACCCATACGGCAACTGTTATCGCCGCTGTCCTCCTCACACTCCTTCTCTAACCATTTTGCACAACGCCTACATTATCACGCTTCAAAGCAATAAACGTTGTCTTGGCAAAGCCACCGCTGTGTATAGTGCGGATTCTTCAGTTTGTTGTCTCATAACATGTCACCGAGGCTCGTCAGTTTGTCACGACCTTCAAAACTCTCTGAATGCTTAGACGCCTCTAGGTAAACGACCTTGCGCAAATATTTTCAGTCGCTCTGTCACTGTGTCTTCTGCCCCAGAAAGTAATAAAATCACATGCTAGATAATGAAAAAACTCTCTTTTTTATAGACGGTTTCCTTCTTTCTATTCGCAAACTACAAACTGGCAGCTTCCCACACCCCCTCTTATACAGCAGGATCTTTCCGGAACAGATAGCCCCCATGTGTAAACACTGCTCAACTCCGGCCACACTCATACACATGGTGTGGACTTGTCCACATTACAACAGAGACAACGCAAACACCCCAGAGACGTGGGAGTCTCTCCTGTGTACTTCCAAGCCAGCAGACCAACGCTGGCGTATCCAGCGCGCGGTGGAGGCCGCGGCATCCCAAAGGATCCCCGCCGACCTCCTCTAAGTCAGCGCAACCGGTCCTTTGACTGGTCCCCTGTTTTTGGGCGCAATAAAAGAGTTTACCTACCTACCTTCTTTCTATTATGCATTGAATGTATTCGCATGATGTACATTCTTAATATAAACATATTTTACGACTACCTTTTGAGAATGTCTTATCTCTTATGCATAGAACGAGTGTTCGTGTGCAGCCATTTGAATTGAAAATAAAAGCAGATGAAGACTCAATGTCATTTTCATGAAAGCACCCCCTCTTTCTCGCGCACACCGCTGATTTTGCCAATGAACCTGTTGATCTAAAACTGCGACCGCTAACATCCGTTTTGCTTGGCAAAGTAATACAAGTTGTCGTTGTGCACAGGAAGAAAGCGAATAATCAAAAGTTTGCACTAAAAAAGTATACAACCTCTCGCAGCAACAAAAGGAACCGATAACAATTGAAGGACCGCCTGTGGCTGTTTTGAATTTCTTTTTTTTTCCTGAATATTTTTTCTGCTATAGCTGCACAGATGCGGAAGAAAATTGAAAATTTACGCAAAAAACTAAGAATGACCGCGCAAATAAACTAACAAAAACAAAAATAAGTGAACGAACATTCATGGTTATCACACCCCGGAATCTATGAGTGTCTTTCATTTAAATCCTCCTTCGGCTGTTTCTAGAAGGCCGATATCGAATTGTTTTTCACAAAATTAGGCTTTGCTTTTGATATGATTGTGTTCACCGAAACATGGTATGCTGAATATAGCAATCTATTCAGTCTTCCCCTTCACGGCACACACTTTAAAAATCGCACGAATGGTCTCGCTGGTGGCCTTCTATTCATGGTAATAATAATAATTGTTTTTTTTGGGGGGGGGGAAAGAAATGGCGCAGTATCTGTCTCATATATCGTTGGACACCTGAACCGCGGCGTAAGGGAAGGGATGAAGGAGGGAGTGAAAGAAGAAAGAGAAATAGGTGCCGTAGTGGAGGGCTCCGGCATAATTTCGACCACCTGGGGATCTTTAACGTGCACTGACATCGCACAGCACACGGGCGCCTTAGCCTTTTGCCTAAATAAAAACGCAGCCGCCGCGGTTTCTATTCATGGTAAAAAAGCATTTTCAATGTAAGGTGCTATCCGAGTTTTCTTTTGTCAACCCCGATTATGAAATTCGGTCCCTTGTTATTGAAAACAACGTGATCGCGGTCATCTATCGCCCCCAAACAGAAATTTTAAATTCTTCTTTGCCTGTATTGATCTCTTTTTGTCTGTCATAGGTGAACACAAATATGATCTTACTTTAGGTGCCGATTTTAATATTAACCTCCCGTAAAAAGAGAATTTGAAAACCTCTTGAATTCCCTCGCCCTGCTGAATGTGATCTGCAACCCTACACGTCTTACACTGCATTCTGATTAACTACTTGACTTATTTATAACTAAGATGTGCATGCCAGTTTGAAAGCAGGCGTCATAAATAAAGATATAAGTGGCCATCGTGCCACTTTCATGTGTATTTCGAAAGCTAAATTAGACTAGATATCTCTAAAAATAATCAGAACACTTTCAAACAGAATGTTGGCAGTTCTGACTGGTGCGATGTCCTTAAAGAAACAAGCACCGAAATGGGCTATAATGGGTTTCTAACAACTTTTCTGCTTATACAAGATATGTGTTTTTCTTTATAAACATGCAAATAAAAGGAACAACATTAGAAAGCCATGGATCACACAATTATTGGTGAAGAAAATTTACAAAAATGATGGCTATAAAAGAAGTTTCCAAGACTAGACAGCCTGATGTATGTAAAGCGTTTAAAAGGTTTTAATATAAATTAAAGGCGGAGATACAGAGCGGGCGTGATCAGCATTTTTGTAACCAGCTTTCCTCTGCGAAGGATAAATCAGATGAATTATGAAGAAAACTAAAGGCAGATCTGAACAGATCTGCAGGTCCTAGCCCAGTAATGAAAATTCACACTGGGGATAATGAATTGACTGCCACTGACTTAGCTAATGAATTTAATAGCCACATTACAGAGATAACCGGTACATTGGTCGATACTTATGCTCTTAAAAATGAAAGGATAAATCTGTGCTCTTAATGCTGATATCAGAATCGCAAGTAATATCTGT
Source organism: Amblyomma americanum (assembly GCA_030143305.2). Taxonomy (NCBI): domain Eukaryota; kingdom Metazoa; phylum Arthropoda; class Arachnida; order Ixodida; family Ixodidae; genus Amblyomma; species Amblyomma americanum. The sequence goes on along the minus strand of JARKHS020035035.1, from coordinate 201,761 downwards.
TTTCATGGGCTTAATTATAGCAAAAGTAGTGGCGGAAATGGCATGAACACAAATCTAAAGAAATATTTGATAAAAGTTATACAAGGGTGCTGAACTCATATACACAATCTTTGCCTATTGCAATGAACGTTTCGCAAGCAAATTCAGCTCATCAAAGTGAGTGTGTTGCAGAAGAAAGGAGGTAAGAATGATTTCACAAATTTTAGACCAGTGTCAATACTTCACATTTTTTCTAAGGGTTCTGGAAAACATATTAGCACTAGCATGACGAATTTCAGTGAGCAATGCATTATCATTTACGCCGTGCAGTATGGTTTTAGGAAATACAGATAAACCGAAACGACATTGCTGAAACAAGAAGAGGGTGTACTCTAATCACTCGAGAATAAAGAAGTAGCCCTTGGAATATGCGTTGATTTCACAGATGCTTTCACTTATTTAATTAACTCCCTTCTTGTAAAACAACTTGAAATGAACGGCTTTCATGGAAATGTGTTATCGCCTCTGACGTAGTACCTAAATTATCGCAATCAGTATGTGTACTTAAATGGCTACTCTTCTTATGTATTACGCATTTCTGCCGGCGTGGCTCAACGGCATATTCTGGGTCCAGTTCTCTTTAACTTATATCGAAATGATATTGTTATTACCAATCCCATGGTGAAATTTTATTTACGCTGGTGATGTCATGCTATTATTTAATGAATGCAGCCCGGATGAGCTAATCATTAGAGCAAATAGAACGCTTGTGGAATTAGACAGATGGGCAACGCTCAACCCACTGAAATTAAACTTTAATGAAACGAAGGCTGTCCTCCACCATCCGAAAAATAAAGAGCTTAGCGTTAATAAAATAACTGAAAGATATAAGTGTGAGCGGATTTAAAATCCTTGGAGTATACTTTCAGGAAAATATGACTTGGGCCAATCACGTGGACCCCGGTATGTCAAAACTGTCAGGTATCGTTGGGCGGAGATACGAAGAGATTTCTTGCACAACGCACTATTTTACTCGCACATAAATTATTGGCAGTTAATTTGGGAGAACACAACTTAAATAAGTGTGCAAAGAATCATAATATTGCAGAAAAAATGTTTAAAAAGGTTTCAAAGGTTCGCAGAAGCCACCCTTCCCACCCTCTGTTTTTGAAGTATGGTATCATGAAAATAGACGACCTATACTAGCACTGCTTGTGCACTCGTTACAAGTTTGAAGTGATAATTATAGCTGTCTTCTTTTACGGTTAGCATTCCTTGGTAAAAGGAGAATACCCTAATACAGCAGACGCACCAAACCATGGCTAATAAAAACCAGCAGGACAGGGTATGGACAGCGAATAGTAGACACTTCTTAAATTTCTGCTATAGGCATGTTATAACTCCCGAAATCATGTCTAAAAAGAAAATTAAACGTTTTTCCTGCAGCAAAATTTTCAAGTAGTTTACTTTCGCATGCTTTTGCCTGGTGTTTATCTTCGTTGTGCATTCATAGGGGAGCAATTCGCTGTACACGCTAAGCAACATGTAGCATTTCATTTCGTTTATTTCATTTTTCAACACTGCCAGCCTTGGTAGGCCCAACCAGGAGAGCAATACGAGATACAAGCCAATGTAGCACCTAGCACACAAATTCAAAGATAAACAAACCAAAGCCAACACATGCATGATTCGAACAAAAGATAGGTAAACTGAACACAATTTTTCGCCAGAACTGTACATTCAAAAGTATTTATAAAAAATTTGGCCATGCTCTCACTGCTTAATAGGGCACTCAAAGGAAGCTGGTATCACTCTGTTATTTTCTGGAGAAAATAAGAATATTTGTACAAGTTTGTTCTCGCACGATAAGGTGTTACGGACTGGGTGTGACGATGTCTCGTCAATCGCGTCACTAGTGGTTTTAAGTAAGAGTCCGGGCTCATTGATAACTTGTTACTTTACAACGAAAGAGAAATTTAGGTCGCAAAAGCTTGCTTCTTGTTATCAGCGTCTGTATGCCATTAACATATATTAAACTTGTAGGGAAATCGATAGTGCGGAATTTAGAAAAATAAAACGAACTGCTTTCCGCTGAATCATTTCTAACGCATGAATATTAGTTTTAGTGAAAGGATCCCACACTGTACAGCTTATTCTAATATCGGTCTAATAATTGATGTATAAGATAAAATCTTATTTGCGGAAGGGGTTCGTTTTAATTTATATCTAAGAAAACACAGTTTACGCAAGGATGGTGCACAAATGTTAGAAATGTGAGCATTCCAACTTAAGTTATTAGTTATTGTTACACCAAGGTATTTGTACCGCGTTACTTCTGATAGGAACCGTGATGAGAGGCGGTACTGATAAGGTAGACTGTGTATTTTGTTAGTCATTCTCTTAAAAACTGTTTTTACAGCATTTAAACTCATATCGTGTCCGCAGCACCAATCGTCAAGGGCTATTGAGGATAGAGTTAAGCACTACTTGGTCCTCCGGAGTTTTCATTTCAGTGAATAAAACAGTCGTCCGCGAACAGCCTAATTTGAACTGGTTCTTTGATAACTTTAACAACATTGTTCATATAGAAAAGAAATAATAACGGGCCAATGACGCCTCGCTGAGGGACTCCAGACGTGACCGGGAGGGAGCGCGAGGAGTGACCACCAACACAAACAAATTCGTTTCTGTCAGTAAGGTATGCAGTAATCCGCTTGATTAAGAAAGAACGTAGACCAGCTAATTTGAGTTTACAGATTAGTTTGCTATGTGAAAGAAGATCAAACGCTTTCGTAAAATCTAAAAAAATACATCTGCTTCGCCTGATCTATCGAAGATTTCAGCGAAGCTGTGCACAACTGAATTTAATTGAGTTACAGTTGAAAAACCTTTACTAAAACTATGCCGAAGTAGAGTTAGAAAACGATTGTTACTTATGAATTCAGTTATGTAATTGGCAATGAAGTGTTCTAACATTTTACAGCATGATTATAGCAATGAAATGGGGCGATAATTCTGCAGGAGGGTTGAGTTGCCGTTTTGAGCTCAGGGACTTTACGATCCGCTCGCCAGTGAGAAGGAAGGTTAGCCGACGAAAATGGACGCTTGGAAAACAACGACTAAGAACTTTGTTAACATCTCAGCGTAACGGTGCAGGAATATATTGGGGATTTTATCTGGTCCTGGAGACGATCGTTGTTTTAAGTTCAAAATCATTGCACAGACACCGGATAAAGACACCAAATCACGGTACACTCATCGTCGTTTTGTTGTTGGAAGACATCGGTTTGCACATGTCTGCCTGGAATGAAAAAAACGCCCTGAAAATATTCATTAAAATGATTCTCGATTACTTGCTTGTCATAAATGATAGCACCGCCATGCAGTATTTGATCTACTGGCTTTCTACTTTTGTATGAATGGCTCCAAAATTTATCAGGCTTATTCTTTATAAAGTTAGGCAACGTAAGCTGATAATAGTGCCGCTTTTCTCTGCTCACACCTTGAGTAAGTGCGGCCCGTATACGATTAATGATGCGCTCGCAGGCGCCACTTCGTTTCAAACGCTTCAGTTTTCTTTTTATTTGTATGATACATCGTGTAATGCAAGGTGTTGGTTTTTGCACGCTCCCTGATTTTGTTTGGGAGAAAATTGTCGAGACAATGACTGCATATCTCCTTAAACTGGTGCCATAGTACAGCGACGTCAGACCCGTGAAAATAACATAGTAGAAGATCAAGATATTCCAGCACACGTTCGTCGCTTGCGCGTGAAATATATTTCACAGTTTCAAGTTGTACGGAAGGGAAGTCGCATGAAGCATCGAAAACACATCAAAAGCACACAATTTCGTGATCAGATATGCCTGGCTCAACAGTCACATCAAAATTCTCAATTGAGCGGCTAACAAAGAATAGATCTAGTAGAGAACTTGAGGATTCAGAAATGCGAGTAAGCTCGTTGACTACTTGTATTATTTTTTTAGCAAGCATTATGTAAAACATATAGTTAGAATGACCGTTGTGCAAGTTTTCAAGGGGTAGTTTGTTGAAATAGCGCCAGGCAAGTTGAAATGCCCTGTCAATATTATTTTGTCGTAATTGTAGCCATATGTTCACACAAATTATTCATAAATTGGGGGTGAGAATCGGGTGCTCTATATAAAGCAAATAACGAAATACTCTCCCCACAAAAATCGACTTTTAAGGTGACACTCTCATGATTATCAATCTGTTGTAAAATAAAGGCAGACAATGGTTTTTTTTACTTGAACGGCAACTTCGCCCCCTCTTGACTCTCGATCACGGCGAAATACGGGAAAAGTGCTAGGAAAAATATCATTATCAATATCCTCGTGTAACCAAGTTTCTGTTATTACCACTATATATGGATTAAATTCTAAGCAAATAGCTGGCAGTTTTTCGCTTTTCTTCACGATGCTTCGCGTATTTATATTCAGCAGGCGTAGGTCTTAGACTTGCGTGGTGACTCGTCATTGATTAGGCGAGTTGTTTTCAGTTCTGGCCAGCTTAACTCTTCCTTTTTTATTGTCATCCCAAATGAAGACATTTTTTTGCGATGATCAGTTTTTCATTGACTAAAGGCACTTATTGTTTCAGTCTTTCTTCTTTAGCGCTTTCCCAGAGAAGTTTTCGCTTCCTTAGCGTATCTCGAGAATAATCGTTCTGCACCGATATTTTTCCACTATTTAGCTTTTGACAGTAATTCAGCAATTCTTGTTTTTCTTTGTAATCCTCGAAAAATACGATTACTGGTCGGTTACCACTGCCTCTTCCTAGCCTATGAATCCTCCCAACCGAAGTGCAGTTTCATTAAGTGTCGTAGAAAAATTGTCGGTGATAACTTTCCTTTTTAATACAGTGGCGTCCTCATCTTCATCTCCCTTAATGCCGAAAATAACTTTGTTTGAGCGCCTACTGTGATCCTCCATTTCTGTAACCTTCGCCTGAAGAAAGTTGACTGTCTTTTCCAAGGCGTCCACAGCGGCTGCTCGCTTTTCCAGCTCCGTATACCTGAGATTCGTATCACAAATAAGTCTTCTCATCTCCGTTTGCTCCGTCCTGAGTGTAGCTATCTCAACTATCAGTTTATTTATCTCTCAGTCTTTCCAATTGCTCATTTTCAAGATTGCGTGGTATCTGTACGTATTTCAAATGTGTACTTCCTTTATCACTGGCGTTTGCATGCATTTTATTAAAAAACTTTGTTATTTTTTCAGTTGGTTTCTAGAACCGGTTATTCTGAGTTTCTGTGAAGTACTTATTTTTGCTTTATCATTGCATTTTGTTGTATTGCGAAGCCAGTTTTTTCCGCGTAAATTGTACTGCTCTGGGGAGCTGGTAACCAGTCAAGCTGAATCGTCAGCTTTTATTCCCGCACTCCCTGACATTCGTGAGGGAAGTAAAAATTATTATTTTTATTGCATATGAGGATAAATCCGTCGATTAAATGCTGAGAATAATGTTGTGCTCGTTATAAACACATATCGTTGAAAAAGTGAAGGCGGGCAAGCGTCCCTAATAGAAAAAAAGAGCCAAGAAAATTAAGAGCCATGGGACACCCTTTTGAACCGCGCAGAAATTGCTAATCGTGTGAAACACTCCTTAAACCAAAACCAGACGAACTTCAGCAACTGTGACCAAGAACCTTCGGGAAGCCTCGTCTTTAGTGAATGTTCGCTGTATTGGAATGAATAAACCCAAGCGCTCATTTATAAAACTGGAGCGTTGTTGTTGAATGCTTTGAGCAACAAAAACACCCTTTTGAAAGTGGGTTAATTGGCGTTCCAGCGTTGGTTATATACACCATTTTGCAAAGAGCGGGCAGGAGAGCTAGAAATACTCTCGAACACGTGCACTGCGCGACACCCCACTGTTGCCTTCCTCCCCTGGACTGATAAACAGGCGCGCGGAGCGACGTTCGGCTGGTTAGCCACCGGTCAAGCGCGTGTTTGCGTCTGTACAACAAAAGCTGCAATATTGTACGGAAAGCCAACGTCCTCTAAACATCAATGTTTTATTGCCGGTTGCGGCAGTAGTCGAGGAAGTAAAAAAAAGCCGCAAGTATGTACGCACACCATGTTATGGGAAGGTCTCAGCGTGTCTGCAATCTGTGTTTCTTCGCCGCTTTCCGCCGGCCACGAGTTGCATTGGTAGTGGACGTAGTTGGCGAACAGAAAATACTTCCGCCAACAACAAGCTTACGCATCAGCGCATTTTGTGAATGAAATGCAGACAGAAGCAAACTCATTGCGCCCGTGCCTAATATCGGGCGCGGAACTGCTGCTGTGTGTGCCAGCGGATCAAGGTTCGGCGAGAGTTCTGTCGAGAGAACTGTAGGCGAAGGTGTGTCCGTCTAGCGAGACGTCGTCGCGGAGACACCGTGCCGCTGAGGGAGTTTCCTTCTCTGCGGAAGGTCTGCTTTGTCCTCACGGAGGAGGAGAGGTCGTTGCGCTAGGGCGTGCGCGCCCAGAGACAGCGCATCGAGGCTATGCTCACGTTCGAACCACGTTGGCCGAAGAGGTACCACATTTAGCAGGCTGCGAGGTTGTTCGAAACTGGGGCTTGGCCCGCGAGGGGGGCAGAGGGGTTTACGGAGCTTCTCCTAAGGGAACACCCCTTAAGAAATGCGGGTGCCAGGCTGGGGGCCGCTTGTACCCATTTTTACCGGTGGGTGTCCGGCACCTGATTTGAAAAACTGTACACTGTACATAATTTTAAGAGATCAAGCTTTTGGATGGTCCTGGCAAAGCTGTTTTAATTCAGCAGTACACGATGTAAGGACTTCGCAAATGTGGCCACAACTCTGTTTCGCCACCCCACATGTTCACGAATATCGGGAGCGGGTGGGCATCGCCACCAGAAAAAAAAAACATGCTGTCAGTGCAAGAATACTAACTCAATTTGCACAATGACATGAATGATAGAGGCGACACAAACATTTACCCAACGGCAAAGTGAGCATTCAAAAATGCAGCCACGGCAACGTAAAAAGAAAAACATAAGGCATACGCAAGAAATCATATTGAATGCACTGTAATGAAATCCACTATGCATCACCTTACCAGAGATAAGACAAATGCAACGACTTGAGCAGTGCCCCTACCCGACTTAGATTGGAATTCTCAACACAGGTGTGGCTATTCGGCCTGTCATTAAGTGGTAATAGCGTTCCTTTGGCGTACCAACTTTTTAGTCCGTGTAATTACGCATTTTCTGGTATTTGTGGGCCAGTGAGCACTGGCGGGAGCAAGGTAGGCAAGAATGCGTGTTTCTTTCTGTGAACTGGCTTGTAACGCTCGTAGTACGAAAAGCCCTACGCAAGCGGCAGGAGGGAGAAATTTTCAATTTTAACGCGCGTGTCGCCACAAACAAACACTGCAATGATCTGGCGCGCATTCATTTCGGTCACAGAGCTCGCTGTTGTCTCTTGAATGTTCAGTTTGTGAACAGAGCACTCTGTCGTAAGCTCTGCATCTAAACTGTCACACTCGCCATGTCCAAGCACGCAGCGCAAGCGTTAATTAGAAACTGTGCCCCACGAAAAACGAGATAATTGATTTATCTATGCGATCTTGAGTTTCAGCACATTTCGCTTTCGTTTTTCCAACATGCAGCACGGTGCAACGTTTCCCGTAAAGGCCACCGGCGACAGAAACTACACGCGTGAACTGCGAGCATGGCACTCACCGATACTGATCGTTCGCTCTGTCGAAGCATGGTCCCTCGCTCCCGCTGGTTGTTGCAGACGCTAATGGCACAGCACAACAAGAATTAGCACGAGGCGAACCCTCACGCACCATTTCTCGGCTTGGCAGGAATAAAACGGGCGGATGACAGTGCTAGAAACCCCACGCTGTTTTTTCTGCAGCCCACGGGCTGCAGGTTATCAGCCGATGATGGCGTCGGCGATAGGCGGCGCTCGGGTAAAGCAAACATCTGTAAAGGGCTTCACCCTACAGTGGAAGGCAGCGGGGCTGACTTACCCAAGGCATTGGGGTTTAGGGATAGTGAAGCGAAAGTGGATTTTAAGATGTTAGAAGTAACCAAGCGAAGGTTATCTGATTGGTGGCTAAAAGCAAGACAGGAGTAAAATTTCACAAGACAAGGCTAGGTGGCTTGAGCCGCCGCCTGATGTAAAGGGTTCAGCCGTATCCATCCATCCATCCATCCATCCATCCATCCATCCATCCATCCATCCATCCATCCATCCATCCATCCATCCATCCATCCATCCATCCATCCATCCATCCATCCATCCATCCATCCTTCCATTGCGGCGCCCAGGTATCGGAACTGAAATCGTGTAAATCGGCACTGCGCGTTGTCTCGTCTCCTAAATCACGTTAATATTGCACATCATAAAATGCACGGACTGAGTCTGTATCTTCCGCACTATAAATTCGACTGAAGCCATTTTCATGATGTGTAAGAGGAGAAAGCTGACACAACAGGCTTTAGAAATACGTGACGCTCTTTTTTTGAAGAACAGTACCGATTCCAAATGGTCTGCTGGGGGCATCGAATGTTCGCCCCTTGAGTTTCGTCCTAATATCTTGTGGTCTAAAATAATAAAAATTTGATGACATAAAGTAGTCTTTATATTTTTTACCCAATCATTTATATATTGCACTACAGATGCTCATACCATAGCGACGTATTTCTCGCGGTTATAAAATTAAAAATCTCTAAAGCTTGAAAATAAATTGACCGAGCATTTTATAATAATCACGTAGCCTGAATTTTAAGTGGACACCTGTTTACCTAAACGACCGTGGGAGTTTCTGTTAAATTTGGGTGTGAATTACGTGCCAACCGCGTTAAGCACTTGAATAACACTAATTTGACACAATGATGATGTATGTATAAATAAGCATGGCTCACACACTATATTAATTGGAAAAAGTGTTGTCGGCAGAAGAGTGGCGCAAGCATACCTCTTGACTAAACTCCATGGGTCGAGGTCGACCACCAAGCTTTGCCCGATTATGATGATTAACAATGCTAAGACCTGCCGTTCATCGGCAAACTACCCCGGTACGGTGCATGAAACCGACACATTGCCGGCTTTGCCAACCATCGGCCACAGTTTGCCCATGCGTAACCAAAAAAAAAATTAGACAGTAGCTAGTAGCAGAACGCGTTTTATTGGCATCGCTTTTGTATGAAACGGATGGTTCATTATAATTTCCTTGTGCAAATAGAATGGAGGTTCATGCATAGCGTGGATGATTATATCAAACACTGGCAAAGTTTACATAATTTTATTAAGGTGCCCTGACGGTATGCAAGAACACTTCAGTTTATGAGCAAGATAAACATTATAAAGGGAAAAACAAAAACAAAACAATACAAAGCAGTGCATCGTATCCCAACACCCTCGTTGCGAGACGAGGACTACCTAAGCATAAAATACTTGGGGCAACACAAACCTCCGAACACAAGCTGGGTTACTGAGCGACCGAAGTTTAGAACCTAAGCTAGCTTGTCAGGACAACACCATGAGAACATTCAATGTCAAAGCTTCAACTGAGCGTCAATAAACCGAAAGTCCATAGTAAGGAAAAAGTGAACATAGATCTAGATAATAACATCTGATGAATTTTTGTACACGTTTCACGTCAGCATGATTGGCAGCTTGTGCAGACAAGAGCCAAATGGCAATTGAGCCCATTCTGCATTTTTAGGAGCCCAAATCACTTTTTACGCTATAAATTTTATTCTCCGCTAAACAGCACAGCCTCATATTGTATAATGTGTTCCCACGTGCAAACCCACAAAGGCAAGAAGTCCTTTAACCACGCAGTCTGGGAGCGCGCACCAGAGAACGTACGGCCACGCGTCATTGAAACAGCACTTGCGGTATCCAGAAGCTTTGAACTTTTTTCGACAGAGGAGAGCTCGGAGGTAATGGTGGAGCAGCTTGTAGCACAGTTCAGTTGTGGGGAAGTGGAAGAGCACTTGGTGGTAGCACTGCCAGAAACCGAGCCTGACACTAATCTGCATGAGAGTTTGGTAACCAGCTGTGACTTCGAGTTGAAGCATATTGTCACGTAGTGGTGACGGCAGTCGAAGCAGCGATGAAGGCGGACGAAAGGGTCTTCTAAAAGAAAACTGTTTATTGGGGCTGACTTGGGCCCACAATGGACTGAATCAGTCGGCGGCGGCGAAGCGACAAGCGTGCTCGGCGGTCGTCGAACCGAATGCCCGCCGCTGTCGGCCGTGCTCAATTTAAAGCTGATAGCGAGCTTTCGAGATAAAGCGTGCAAAGTTACTAGAACATTCCGGAACAACGTAGAATCAGCGCTGCCAGGCTGCGATCAATCGAGATAAATCCAGACGCGTCTTGCGTCGCAAACAAAGCGATAAAGTTGTGTGGCGGCAGATTTGAAGAATGAACAAACACAGCAAATGTTCGCGGCATTATCATCGCACTTTTTCCAGCTGAACAGCGCCAGGCATGAACAATATTTCAGCATCGCTTCTAGAGAATATGGACCCTGTAAGTAAGGCCGCACTTCATTAACGCCTACATTTTTAATTACTTTAGCTTGCGGCCAACGCGGACCTCCGGTTTATACAGACAGTTACCAGTAAAGCCCCATGCTCCCCACCCGCACGTCTCCTGCAAACATCAGCAAAAGCGCAAAAGTCATTGTCCGCTTAACAGCATCGCTGCGACGGCTCTTAGCATTGTTAAGCGCACGCAGCAGCAGCGGTAGGCAGTGGCTGGTCGACGCACAGCTAACTTCTCATCCCCTGCTTTGCAGATCTGAATCTGATCAACAGCCTGAATCAAGCATCACGTGGAAGAACCCCCGCCGTGCCCAATAGCACATCAGTCTACCGGACAATCAGCGACTACGTCACCACACTGCCGCTATAAGAAGAGACACCCCGTCAAGCCTGGCATTATTGCACGCAGCAGCAGCGGTAGGCAGTGGCTGGTCGACGCACAGCTAACTTCTCATCCCCTGCTTTGCAGATCTGAATCTGATCAACAGCCTGAATCAAGCATCACGTGGAAGAACCCCCGCCGTGCCCAATAGCACATCAGTCTACCGGACAATCAGCGACTACGTCACCACACTGCCGCTATAAGAAGAGACACCCCGTCAAGCCTGGCATTATTGCACGCAGCAGCAGCGGTGGGCAGTGGCTGGTCGACGCACAGCTAACTTCTCATCCCCTGCTTTGCAGGTTAGTATCGAAAAATTTCTTTTTGTGTGCTTGAGATATTTCATACTGCTGCTCCCGCTGCTGCTGTTTGTGCTTTTGCCTTACTATTTAAATGGAGAAAGATATTTGCTTAGCATGCCAGGAAGCAATCACGGATGACTCCCTTGTCCTGACTTGTTCGGAGTGTGGATTCTCCTATCATGCTGGAAATTGCTCGGGAGTGGGAGAGGCAGCGGTAAAATCCAAACCAGAGATTGACAAAACATGGCTGTGTCCTACTTGTAAAGCCTCTAAACTCCGGAGTCAGAGCTCCGGGAAAACGAAGCCTGAGCAAGGTGCTGATGTGGGAGCTAAGCTGACTATTATGAACAAACGGATTGCCTTGCTCCTACCACTTATTGACAAAATAGAGGACCTGTTGTCTGTGAAAGAAACTGTGAAAAACATTGAAAAAACAGTAGAGTTTTTGTCCTCTAAGTATGATACCCTACTTACACTGGTGACTACCCAGGGACAGGAAATCTCCGAGTTGAAAGAGAGAATGCAGAAAGTAGAAACGGAAACATCGATCGAAGAAGTTAAGAAACTGAGGAGGGAACTTAATGACCTTGACCAATACAGCCGCCGCCAAAACTTGGAGGTTCATGGTATTGAAAAAAGTGAGGGCGAAAACTTGCTCGTGAAACTAAATAACGTCGCACGCAAGCTCAACATCCCAGAGCTAACCGCGAAAGATGTAGAAGCAATACATAGGCTGCCTGCAAGGGAGGAAAACACTCCCGCAATCATGGTACGCTTTTCTTCGCGTACAACCAAGGAGCAGTGAACCGAGCAAAAGACACATCTGGTAACTAAGGTTCCCGGCGTTCGTTTCCTTGACAATCTAACTCCTCTGAACAAGAAATTGCTGTGGGTGACAAAATCGAAGGCACTCGAGCGTTCCTATAAATTTGTCTGGCAAAATAATGGCAGAATCCTTGTGCGCAAGAAAGAAGGCGACAGCGCTATCCAGATCAGAACTGAAGATGACCTGGCGAAAATGGTGTAGCAGAGCGCGTGCGCTCTGATTCTGTTTTTTCTTTTTCATGGCTGCTTACACCCCAAACTGCGGTTATCATAGCGCTATCACTTTCGCCAACATAGTCAAGGAAACACAAGCACTGAAAAAACAGCATCGTTTTTTCACCTTAACGCGAGAAGCTTGCGAGACAAGTATCCTGACGTTTGTGCGTACCTGGCAACGTTAAATCATGAATTTACCGTACTTGCATTTTCGGAAACTTGGTTCAGTGATCAAAAGCATGCAGTGAAGCTTGATAACTATAATTATGAATCGCTTGGTCGATGTAACCGACGCGGTGGAGGCGTGGCGCTCTACATCAGTAAACGCCATATGTACAGTATCATCCAAGATTACTCTGCTATTACGGACAACTATGAATCCCTTGCAGTCAAGTGTCAAGCGTTTGCTGTGACGGTTGTATACCGGCCACCTTCAGGATCCTTGGTTGCATTCTTAGATTTTTTCGAAGACCTTAGTGAGCATTTGTTATCCTTTAAGTGCCCAGTAGTCATTTTGGGAGATTTTAATATTAATTTGCTTTCCTCTGATTTGTGTTCCAGTAAGTTTCAGGATTTAATACACTCGACCGGTCTAATAAATGTTATTAGCATACCTACTCGTGTGACTGCAGATAGCCAGACATTAATTGATTTGTGTTTGACAAGTTGTCATGACAATGGTGTGCGCTCTGGAGTTCTGACAACAGGCATCAGTGACCACATGCCAATATTTTGCTTCCTGCCGGTAACATCACAACCTCAGTCACACCAAAAAGCTCCGCCTCGTAGACATGTCAGTACAGCTGGAATAACACGTTTTCGTGATCTTTTAGGCAGTTTAACTTGGGAAAATGTTTTAAACGTTGCACATCCTAATGATGCATACAACTGCTTTCTAACTGCGGTAACTCAACAATATTATGATGCTTTCCCTGGAAGAATTCTGAAAAAACCTAAGCGTGCAAGAAAGCCGTGGATCACAAACGATTTATTAAACAAGATAAATGCCCGAAATGACTTGTTCAACACGTTTATTAAGACTAAAGATATAAATAAACTGTCAGAATATAAAAAACTGCGAAATAAGTTAAGTGGTGAACTAAAGAAAGCTCGCACAGTGTATTACATGAACAAGTTTACGGCAGTGTACAACTGCCCTCAAAAGGCATGGACCTTGTTTAATTCAATTCTTTCGCAGAGAAGTGACACTATACCCCATGAGTTAGTCGTAGATGGCACAAGCCACGCCGGTGAGTCACTAGCAAACCTATTTAACAATCATTTTCTTACGGCTGGTGCATCTCGCAGCAGCTCGGTCAGTTCATACCTAAATCTAAGTAATACTGAAATAGATTCAATTTTTTTGACGCCAACCACACCAGATGAAATTGAAGGAGTGATAAAAAATATGAAAGATTCTTCTGCTTGTGGTTATGATGACATTGCTGTCCGACCAGTGAAAGCGGTATCTGATATTCTTTGCGTCCCCCTCTCCCATATTTGCAACAACATAATGCGGCATGGTATATTCCCAGACAGTATGAAAATTGCCCGCGTCTGTGCAATACATAAGGGTGGACCTAAGGAGGTTCTCGCGAACTACAGACCTATATCTGTATTACCTTTTTTTTCAAAGATACCTGAGTATGTTATAAATAATAGACTTTACAAATTCTTATCAAAGAAAGACATAATAGTAAAACAACAGTATGGTTTTCAGAAAGGAAAAACAGTTCAATCTGCCTTGCTGAACATCAAAGAAAAAATAATAACTAATATTGAGAATAAGATGTATACCGTAGGCATATTTTTAGATTTTAGGAAAGCTTTTGACTCGATTAAACATGATATATTATATAATAAACTTTGTAACTATGGCATTCGTGGAATCACGCTCGACTTAATTAAAAGTTACTTACATAACCGTTACCAGTTTGTAAAAATCAATAGCTTCACATCAACGTCTAAACTGATACAGTATGGTGTCCCGCAGGGATCTATCTTAGGTCCCCTTTTATTTCTTCTCTATATTAATGACATTGTATGTATTCCTCGAACTCCTGATATTATCTTATACGCTGATGACGCAAATATCTTTTTTCAAGGAACCGACTTAACCAGCATATTAACAGAAGCAAATGCATGGCTTGAACAATTGTCTATCTGGTTATATCATAATCAGCTAGTCCTGAACACAGAAAAAACAAACTACATGATATTTCGACCCAAAAATAAGGCAGCAGATTGTTATCTAAAGCTAGAATTTCAGAAAAAAGTGATAACGCAAGTAAGCAAACAGAAATTTCTAGGCGTGATCTTTCACGAAAACCTTAACTGGACACCACACATCGATAGCATCTGCACCAATATATCGAAAACCTTAGGTATCCTAAACAAATTCAGGTACATTTTACCCACGTGGTTCAAGCGACAGTTGTACTATGCAATGATCTACTCACGACTACACTGCTGCGTACTGGTATGGGGCACGACTTCAAAGGGCAATCTTGAACGGCTTCATATCGTGCAGAAGAAAGCGATTCGATTTATTGAAAACTTATCAGCACGTGAACATACTCAAGGTTTTTTCTATGAAAACAAGATTCTTACATTTACTAACGTATTTCGCCAAGTACTAGCACTCAGAATATACAACGAAATTAAACGTGATCAACCAGGCTTTTTCGCAACATATGAACGTGCTCACTGTGGCTACGAGTTGAGAAATGTATTGTTTACTTCAAACCTGATCAGAACATCCTACGGGAAGCAGTCGGTTGACTTTCAAATCCCTGCACTTTTAAACATGTTTCAGGAAATTGTTCAAATAGTCTGTAACTCCAACTCAGTAAATAGTTTTAAGAGACAAGTTAAAACTTTTTTACTAGATAAAGCATAACTGCGCTGTTTTGATGTATGCTGTTTTAATTTGTTTGATTTTTTCTTAAGTGTTTTTTTTATGTACGGTATTCCATTGTATCTTGAGTATTGCCTTTGCATTGTATTCTACCTGCTTAGTGATTGATGTTTCTAGTAATGGCGTCTTGTACCGAATCTTTCTGATTGTTTTGTAACTGCACAGTTTTGCTGCCTCCTTATTCTTTCTTGTTGTTGACGCGACCGGCCACTCGTCTGTCCTGATGCAATATTCCGGAGACGAGGCCTCGTCAGGCGTGCATTAAACGCCTTTTGCCTCGTCTACCTTGGCAGTGCTTTATACCAATGTGTGTTATTCGGTCTTGTATTGTAACCAGTTCTGTCAAAATAAAAAGAAAGAAAAAAAAGAAAAAAGAATTCATCAGCGCACCAGGAAAGCACGCATGGCGCACGCAAAGCCATGCGGTGCCGCTCGACCTGTCCTTACATTCCCACGCCAGCGGCTTCACATGCCCTTCCCGCGAAATATTCGAACGTGCTTCGATTTCCGCGAAGGGCGCTTTTGTCTACTGCATTCTTGACGGCACTGAAGCGTAATGGGGATCGTTTCCTTCCTCCGCCATCTTAAACTTCCACGATGAGCCAGCAAATAAATTGCACTGTCAATCAGCTAGAAAAACTCGTCACACGTCACGAAGCGGCACGCAGGTGCGACGACGAAAAGGGAAATGAAGAGAGCATCACGCGGTAAGGGCAAGGACTGCAACGGGGAGAGGTTGTTCAGAGTTTTCGCTATGTGTTTTTTTCTTCTTTCAGCCAAGCCCTGGGCTCGAGGTTATGCCCAACCTTAAGAGACTGTGGCTACCTCATATTTAAATTTCATTGGTTATCGAAGCGTAGGGCGCGGGCTTTCAAACATGACCGCTCTCACTTCCTTGTTTGCGAAACCTATAAAAATGCAAGAAAAAGCATTAGACACCAGTCGTGTGCAGTCTACCTAGAGTATCCGTGCTTGGCACGTACTTCTACACGTACCTAGGCTTAAACCTTATGTCGATAAGTAAGGTCACGCAGAGTGTTTTCTCTGTGTCAGAATTGCTTATTTAGTTACAGTTAGTTCGATTGTCTGTGTGACTTCATTTCTGTAATTCAGTTTGTCCTTGTATATTCATGCAGATATATATGATCGTTGCATCATCTCTATCCCTTGTGTACTGTGCGATGTCAGTGCACGTTAAAGAACACCAGGTGGTCGAGATTTCCGGAGCCCTTCACTACGGTGTCTCTCATAGCCTGAGTAACTTTGGGACGTTAAACCCCTATAAACTAAACCAATCTCTAACCCCCAAAGTCTGTTTCTTCAACACCGCCAAATAATTACGTTTGGAAGGGTCTGAGCCCTTCCGAAGAACCCTACAGACCATCTCTAAATTACTCGTGCAGCCACGGCAGGATTCGACACCCATCCAAAAGCAAGCAACACCGCACCGGGCGGCAGCAGCAAACAAGGGACGGCTGTGCGAGGCACCTTCTCGGACGGCCAGCCAAGAGGTGACATCCGGGCTCTGGCTACAAACTGCGGCGTAGACAGTGCCACGAGAGTGGGATTTCTCGCATCATGTCGGGGCTGGCTTGGTGTGTTAAGGACTTTGAAAGCTCAGCAGATTAGGATGCTAGAGATGAATGCCGCAAGTGATTCGCTTCTTATCGTCGCCACTTCAAATCGGCACTTATCGCAGGCACCTCGCAGGCGGCGGGCAAGCTTACACTGCTTCCGAATGAAAGGCGCAGCGCAGGTCAGACCCAGGCCCCGTTGCCTTGAGCTCTACCGTAGGCGACAACTTGTCTCGTCCCCACACGCAAGCACAGAACGAGAGGCGGCAGAAAACCAGCAGCAACTCCAAACAAGAGAGCGGCTCACGGCGCAAGGCTCCCGGCGAATTCAGACAACATAGTAGCAGGGGATGCAGCACAGAAAGAGTTCTTGACGGCACTGAACACTGCATAAAGGCGGAGGGCAGACCAAAACGGCGTCCGTGACTAAGGAGCAGCGCCGGCCAGACCTAGGCGCCAGGGCAGATCTCAATAGCACGGTAGAGAGCGACCGCTCCGGGCATTGGACGAATGCACAAGGCCAGGAAGAGCGGAATTCTGCTAGGTCGTTGCAGCCAGTGAAAGATACTGATGACGCAACCTCGCTGGCTCAACTCGAGCAGCCAGCGACACCAGAGGACGACCTGAACTGCGCATGCAGCAGGGCGGCACAACTGAAACATCGCGAGCAACCGAAAGAGGTTTTGGGCACAATGTTCGGCGATGCGGACAGAACAGTTGCCGCTTTTCATTACAGAGGCAGTCGACGCTGAGCTAACAGCAGTGAGCGCTGAAGAGCAGGAACTGCGAGCAAAAGCGGCGGGAACCCTTGAAGAGAACCGCTTATGCCCGGCATGTCACTCAGAATTTGGCAATGAACGGCAGCCGCGAGAGGTTGGCGGCAGGGGCGCGGATTTTAGGTCGGAAGTTTTGCTTCTGCACAGCGAGCCGATAAGACATATGGAATGAGCCATGCGGTAGCAATTGAGATTCGCACCAGAACCTCAGGTGAGCAGCTGTTGGAGGGGGGGGGGGGGGGGCTTGATACAGAAATTGCAGAGAATGCTCTTCTAATTCGCTCCTGTTCTAACCGCGCGGTTCTGGATAACGGCCCAGCAGAGCAGAGCGCGAGTCGAGTCATGGAGAATTAATCGCGGCATGTCTGCTGATCGGTCACGAGAACAGGCCCGAAGTGGGCAGCTTTAGCAACTCTCCACGGCTAGGAGGGAAGATAGACGGCGAGATAACTTTGTCAAGCGCGCCTTCGTCAGAGCAGAACCAGACCAGGCTAGAATGCTGCACCAGGATTCCGCAGGCACTAGCGCAGAAAACTCAGCTGCAGCGCGAAAAGCGCGGTGAGCACGCCGCCTCTTCGCACGGGAAAGCGACAGCGTAACCCCCTTTGTGCAACACAACAAAGAGCTTTACAAGGCAGCATCGCCTCGCGAGCTGCCGCGTAAGGCGCACACGCCATACCGCAACACCGGAAGCCTCGCGATCCGCATTTGGGACAGGTCTCGAGGCATAGCCAGGCCAGCCTCGGTGGGCGTGAACCTTCCCGCTCACCCAACTTGGGGCATGCACGGAACTGTTCACCGCCGCCAAAAATCGGTGTAGAGAAACTTGATGTCAGCGGACTTGTGTGCGCGTGTGCGTCGTGTGTGTAACTGTGCTGTGCGAATGTTAGCGGATCTGTGCGCCTTTACCACATCGTGTTTTTTATGCGTGCGTGTTGTGGGCCGATTACTCTGATGTGGCATATCTTTAGTTATGTACGAAATTGCATGATATTATGGACCAGTTTTGTGTATTCCTTGTTTTTTTTTAGTGTGTGGCTATACTCACTCCGCACCAGCGGGTTTCTGCGCCGCTGTGGCAAGAAATTGTGGCATTGGAGCTAAGCATGCAGACTTAAGTTATTGTGAGTTTTGTTTGGGTTTGCTTATATGAGCTTACTCCAAGCTAATTTAGTGTCCTAGGGGGTTCGTGTAAGGCCGCGCTTCATTAACACCTACATTTTTAATTACTTTAGATTGAGTCCACTGTGCGCCTACGGTCTACGCGGAAAGTTAATAAAAGCCCCGAGCTCCTCAACCGCGCTTTCCCCGCAAACATCCACAAAAGCGCAAAAGTCATTGTCCGCTTAACAGCATCGCGGCGACGGCTCTTAGCATTGTTAACCACGGGAATCCACCAGCGTACCAAGAAAGCACGCGTGGCGCAAAAAAAAAGTGTAATACTTGTAGTAGGCATGCGTGCGGCGCCGCTCGACCCGGCGTGGCGTTCCCGCGCTTGTGGCTCCCCATGCCATTTTCGCAGAAATATTCGAACCAGCTTCGATTTTCGCGAAGCGCGCTGTCGTTTTCTGGTATTCTTGACAGAACTGAACCGTCGCGGGGATCGTTCCTGCCTCCGCGATCCAACACTTCCACGATGAGCCAGCAAATAACTCGCCCTGTCAGCTGGAAAAACTTATCATACTTCAGGGAGCGACACTCAGGTGCGAAGACAAAAGAGGAAAGGAAAAGAGCATCACGCGATAAGGGCAAGGACTCCCATGGGGAGAGGTTGTTCAGAATGTTTCCGTTGTGTTCTTTTTTTCTTTCAACCAAGCACTGGGCTCGAGATTGTGCGCAAACTTCTGGGGCTGTGGCTACCTTATATTATATTTCATTGGTTATCAAAGCTTAGGTCGGGCATTGAAGCATGACCGCTCTAACTTCTTTGTTTGCGAAACGTACTAAAATGCAAGGAAAAGCATTAGACACCAGTTCTGTTTAGTCTAGCTAGAGGCGCCGTGTGTGGCACGCACTTCTACAAGTACCTAGGCTTATACCTTTCGTCGATAAGTAAGGTCATGTAGAATGATTTCTTAGGGAGAATTGCCCATTAAGTTACAGTTAGTTTGATTCTCGGTGTGACTTCGTTTCTATAACTCAGCTTGCTCTTGTATATTCAGACAAATATATTTGCTCTTTACGTCATCTCTATCACCGAACGTCTGTCCCTGCATCATTGCCGAATAACCAGCGTTTGGAAGTGTCTGATCTCATCCGAAGAATCCAACAGACCATCTATAAATTACTGCCCTGTATAGACACAGGGACTAAGAAAGTCTTTGAGCGCGTTCCTGACGTCAGGAGACAAATCACGCGATTGGCGACTAGGAAGAATGACGTTTCTCTCATTCCTTGGAAGAGTGATGTTCCTTAGGCTCGAGCGCCCTCAGCAGCTGTATGGCATGTAAGCCTATCACAGGAACATCGGTTCTGAACAGACGCTCCTCAGGTGCTACGCCGGATGATACAGGCATGGGTGCAGTGGTGGAAAATAATCGTCTAGTTGTAGAACGGTTTTCGCTTAGCACGATGGTTATAAGACTATTTATTTGTTTTACTTGCCACGACTGAGGAAAGAGAACTGCACACAGTTTTCCTTGATGTGGAGCAGGCCTACGACTGTCTACAGCATGAAACTCTGTTGCCGAGTCTATTACCCAAGATGCTGACCGAGGATGTAGTCGCCCGTCATCGTGCCCTCTATGCTGGAAGTATGGTAGTTGTGGAGTTACAGGACCCCTGCTCTTGGCTGATCGATGTGCAGCAGACAGAGATGCACTGGCCAATCTGGGAGGTGTGTGAATGCTGTATTGAGGAGGCTTCGCAATAAGCTTTACCAGATCATGAAGCCTGACCACCTTGCCGCCCATTAAGCAAATAAAAAATGCGGACCTATCTCAAGAAACCCCATTCGTTGCTACAGCGCGGCAAAAAAATGAAAGAGAAATGACAGAGGTTGTTCATATTTTAGAGGCTGGCGAAGGTAAGCTCATCGGCACGCCTTCCTTTACGCTAACGGAAGAGGAAATGAAACTAATAAACAAGCGACGATAGTGAACATGTTTGACACAGCTCGGCATAAGAAGTTTGAATGCGTTGACCTGGGCATGCCCATGAAATCTATTATTACAAGCCATTTTTCTTAGTGTCAGTTGCGAGCTTGTCTTGTGGTTATTATCTTGCCACTTGTAGATTTCCAGTGGTAGCGCAAGGAATTCAACAGAACTATGCCAGCAGCGCAATGCACAACTTATATAGTGTGATGACCCGCTGTGAATATTTGAACTGTGTTTCTGAAGCAGTGCACTCTGAAGACGAGAAAAGTGTTCCTGTGATCAGATCGCCGGAAAATTTGACAGGCTTGATAACTTATTAGAACCTACGTGGCTGAGGCTGCGCTGTTTTAAAAGGTGATCAGTATTTCGCAGCGACAGTTATAAAGCGCCCGTTCCTGGGCTTCGCGTCCTAGAAGTATAGTAGCAATGGCAGTTGTAGAAGTAAAAGTAATAGGGAAGTGTGGTTTCTGGGGTACTAAATAGCGCCGGGAACAAATACCCGGTCACACGTAATCGGAAAAACAGTGGGGCGAGAGGCAAAGTTACACACCGCAGTTCTGAGCACGAGCGTCAGTAGGCCGCCTCCAGAACTTCGCGGCCGTTGGCGTCGGGGCTTGGTGGCCACCTTCAATCTAACTGCCCCGGCGGCGGAAAGAGGAAGCTACCCTGGCGACTAAATGCGAGGAGACGCTCGACGGTCTACAATACGGTTTGACGCGGCTCATATGAAAGGCGTCGCGTCCATGGCGGCAATGCTCCGAAGAAGATGTCACCGGTTCGATTATGTAGTTCACAGGTGACGTACGCCCAAAGACGTGGTAAGGGCCGATGTGCTTTACAGAAAATTTGGAAGCAGGCGGAATAAATAGGATGACCAATGCGCCAGTGGTGAAGTGAACTGCAGGGTTGGCTTGATCGGACTGATGTCCGCAGAAGCTTTCATGTTCGGAGGTGATGGAGTGAGCCTGCTGGCGGCACTGATCGGCATGATGGTTGACTTCAGAAAGGGAGGTGCATTCCGAGCTTTCGGGGTTGCAGGGAAGGATGGTGTCCAGAAGACAGGAAGGCTCACTCTCCTATCAATGAAAGAACGAGGAAAAGCCGGTCGTTCCTTGAGATGCATAGTTTTACGAATAAGTGACAAACGAAAGGACCTGATCCAAATCAGAGCGGTCGGGGTGAACATGCTTGGCAAATATGTCCTTAAGAGTCCAGTTGAATCGTTCGGTGAGTCCTTTGTCTTGTCGGTGATAAGCAGTAGTAATGCGGTGAATTGTGTGACACGCATCCAGGAGCTCATGAACAATTACAGATAAGAACGCACACCCGTGATCACTGAGATGTTCCCGAGGAGCGCCGTGACGAAGGACGAAGTGATGAAGAATGAACAATGCGACCTCGCGAGAAGTGGCCGCAGGGAGGGTAGCGGTCCAAGGTCTCAGTACACCGAGTGAGGTGGTACACGGCAAAAAGGATCCATCGATTCCCGGCGGTCGTGAACGGCAGCGGCCCATCGAGTTCAATGCCCGCACGGTGGAAAGGGGGAGTCGGGCACGTTAGTGGCTGTAACGGGCCGGTCGAAGGGCGAGGAGTCGAATTCCGCTGCTGACAGGCAGTACATGAGCGAACATAACGCGAACAAAGTTGTACATTCCGCACCATTATTATCGCTGCATGGTGGAGTCGCCCGTATATTTTCAGCAAACCAGCGTGAGCGCTTTGCCGGTTTCCGTCGTGATGTGCACAAAACTTCTCGAACGAAGTTATCATGGAGTCACCAAAAGCCAATGTCGGCCGCCCGGACGGTAGTTGTGGCGGTAGAGGAGAGCGTCCGGATTGTTAATTGGGCAGCTTGGCGAAGAAGGGCCCGAGGTAAGGAAGCCGTAGAGGGCGCATTAAGGACGTCGAAGAGGAATTAGATCCATCGATCCTGGCGTTGTTCAGATGGCATGACCGTGGTAGCGAGCGCTGCAAGTTAGGAGCTATATATTGAAGAAGAGGGTGCAGGAGAAGGCAATGGTGAGCGTGAAAAGGCATCAGCGTCTGAGTGCCTGCGGCCGAACCTGTAAACGACGCAAAAGTTGAAATATTCGAGGCAAAGGACCCATCGCCTAAGGCGTCCTGAGAAATGTTTGAGTGAAGCCAACCAGCCCAGAGCGTGGTGGTCAGCGGTGGTGGTCAATGAGTGGCCATATAAGTATGGCAGAATTTTGTTAAGGCCCACACGATGGCGAGACACTCCTTTTCTGCGGGAAAACCTTCAATCCGCGGACTTACAGCACTTATGAAAAAAACAAATAGGCTGGGGATAAAACCAGTCTTCGAAGAGTGCTGCCATTGCTACTCATTCTCCGCAGAGAACGCTTCAGATTATTCAGGACAATGCTGACCGGTAGAACACTCTTTGCGTAACTAATCTTTGTATACATAGAATAATAATGCTTTCCTCGGTATGCATGGAAGAAAACTCTCACCAGCCACTTCTTTTAGTAAAAAACTGATTTGGTTTTTTTTTCCGGAGAATCGGCATTACCGGCCGGATAATCGGCCCGTATGTGAATGGGGGAGGTGGGGCTCACTGCCACTGTAGACGAATTCCTTCCAAGAAGACTAGAAGGCAGCGTAGCCACTGAAAAGACACTACGGTGGAGTCCCAGAAAGCTAGAAGTGGGCTACTGCATCTGTTTTTCCTAGCGGGGTAACAGAACACCAAGCGTCATTGCACACCGGCCGTGGCGGCGTGTTTGAACGGCGCTTCGGAGGTTGCGCTCATCAGAGTAAACTGCGAAAAAGTGCGAGCTCAATATGCGACCTCATTAAATGACGACTTCCCTCAACCTCAAACTCACGCATCACGTTTGGGTCCTTTCTGAGTTCACTCAAAAAAATTCTAGCTGTCGCCGACCTCACTTCAATCTCACCTCACTTCATGAGGTTGAGGCTATTTTGAGGTTCAGGTCGACCTCCTGAGGTCGAAACCTCATGAGGTGGCCCTCCTCTTGTAGCTGGTGACAGTTTCATCTCTATGCTGAGCTCGGACGCGCATACTTCGCTCAGCGCGGAGTGTTCGCACAGCGGGACGACCAAAGACCTCCACAAGTGTTGTTTTATAAAGAGCCCAAGTTGGAATGTCGGCCGTGTGATTGCGAAACGCGACGTCGCTCAGGTAACGGATGACATTGGTATGTTTTGGATGGTCGTCCCAGTTGTTATTCCGGCTCACCCGTTCCTACGAGGCCAGCCACGTCCTGGCGTAGGTCTCCTTGCCCGCTGACAACAGCGGAGTCCCGCTGCCAGATGGCACCGGTGCAGGTCACTGCCTGCGACTGGGCTGCGGGCTGTTGGCTGCCCTCGGTCGTCGTCATAGAGATCGTGCGGCTGCGGAGTTCCACGGTGCTTGTGTACAATTAAGTCAGACGCCGCAGCCTCCATCAAATCAAGAGTGGTTTATGGGGACTTGACCAGCGCGGGCAACGGATACTCCGCCGCACGTAATGGGCAAGACAGTGGGCGAGAGGCAGGGTTGCACACAGAGCAGTTCTCAGCACGAGCGTCAGTAGGCCGCCTTCTGGGCTTCGTCGTCGTTGGCGTTGGCGCTTGGTCGTCACCTTCATTCCCCTAGAAGTAATAATATGTCGGAGTCGTAGGAGAATCGTTTGGTGCGTTGCCATGGGAACAACTCGCAGGAGGGTTATCATATAAGGAGGAGGGTATAACATGAACGAAAAATTGCGTAACCCGCTTGTGGCGACAACACCAACCCTCCGGAGGTGTGGTTACCATGAAACCATGGAAGGAGGAGGGTATTGCCAGAGCGGAGAAATCAACAACCCGAGAATGGTTACCGTAAAGTGATGAGGGCATGACAAATGCGTAAATTGCAAGCGTGGCTCATCGTGCTAGTTGGTAACTAACTGTAGTGACAATTCGTTAGAAGGAGCAACCGGCGGGTGGTTGCCATGGGAACCACTTGGAGGGTAGTGAGCCTGGAAGGAGCAGGCTAAGGCTAGAGCGAAGAAAGGCATAAAAGTGATTACCGTGGACGAAAAACTTAGCCGGAGGTTGGTTATCACGGAAAGAGGAAGGTGTCACGGGAGCATAAGGAGCAAGAGCAGGGTCATTGCCAAGGGAACAACCAGTACAGTAGTTACGCTGAACGAAGGAGGGATGTAGGGTGGAATGCAGCACGGTCGATTTGCAGTTACTCCTGCAAAACGCGCCTTCCCCCACCCGTCGGGATTCACGGACCGGAGAGCAGAGGTCATCGAAAATTGAGTACGTCTGAAAAACTAAAAAGTGCGCTAATGTAATATACACATATGATGGCGTTCTCATATTCTGTGGCTCAAAATGTCGTAAAATAGGTGTAAATACCAGAACCGCAGTCACTGAATCTCGCGTTACACAGTAGTAGCCGTCCTGTCAATCGTCCTTTCGGTAGGCGTAGTCAGGATGATGATGACGTACCCTTAAGGCGGAAATTAAGTTTTCCAGCTATTTGTCTCTCTTTTCTGGGAAACCATCATTAAGCTTAACAGCGCTTAAACCGGTTTGGTTAGCTTGCATCGTTTTTTTTTTTTGAAAGCTAGGACGTTAACGCCAGACTAAATATTATATTGGCAATAAGTAGGCGATTAGAAGCGCGTGCATATTCAGTTGTATGTTCTGTACCATACTAATTGACGAGATAATTTCAAATGTCCCCTAGTCCTTCATTCTTCTCCTTGAGGACAAAATATTGAGCACTCGAAAGGAAGCGCTCGTACTCTGCTGCGCTTCTAATCTGCTCAACATGAACATTGACTGTTTGTTCCACCACAAGCGTGATATGTCGAATTGAAAGCAAATAAGAGGAAAAGCTCGCAGGTGACTGCCCGGTTTGTGGGCACATTCGGGCTGATCTGGGCTGCCAGAAAGAGTCGACTCAATCATGCGCATTGATCAAGTATCCTGTAGCGCAAACACGCAAAAACATGCCTGTGCACAAAAACTTTCTGGCGCCTGGCAGTTGTTTATTCACCAGAAGATTGGAAACAGTGCCTTGTCGGAGGGCGCCAGCGCGGCAGCAAAGCCGGCAGCCACTGATCAGAAGAGCGCAATGGCGGCCAGATCATGTCACCAAACATGCGGCACCTATGCTCGCGTTCTGTAAAGCGTCTATAAATGTAGCATCGTTGGCATGTCAATTTCATTTTCTGAGAAACGCGAATGGCTCTTGAGATCAAGCAATCTTTTCGTGTCTATTATGCCAAATGAGCTCGGTTGTGCTTATCCATGTATTTTTACTTTAACCACTGCTGTCAGCCCCTCAACTTAAACGAAAAAAGTTTTTCTTCAAGGGCCTCGGCAAAAGCACCAGATTGCCTCAGCATGTCTCCGTATGTTTCTGTTGAGAAGTGCAGATGTGGTCGAGCGAGCAAGCGGTCTATTTTGTATATGCAGCTGGTGTAATGCTGTGCCTCGATACACTTCATCCGAGCGAAGGCATCTTAAGATGTGGCAGACGATTTCAGTGACCGTTGGGCACCATAGTTGATTCTGTTATAAGGAGATTAGGGTGTTTTCTACAGCATACATAAAGTAAAGAAAAGCATGGATAAGCTAGCAGTACGGCCTAGCCTGTGTGATGCAACAGCGGCATTACGAAAACTTAATGCACAATGCGAAAGTTCAAATTTAAATAAACATTTTTAATGCCTGTGGTGCTGTGTCACTGCTGAACACTCTCAAGGCTCGGAGACGCAAATACCTTCAGAGCCAGGCGTTACGAGACAGCCGCCGCAGCTCAGCTCGAAGAGTATCGGACGTGTAAATGTGGAGGCCATGAATGTCGCTCTGTCAGATGGCGTATAGACATTTTTTACTCCTTCGTGCACTTATCTCCACTCTGAACTGTTTAGTCTCTTAGTTTCACTTTTCAGTAACAGTATAAGATTATTCTTAGGTTAGAGAAAAAGGAAATTAGACTTGGAGGGAGTATGGGCCTCATCAAGCCCCGCTTCTTAGGCTTTTTGTCCATGTTCGCAAAAATACCTACTGATGATAAACGAATACTCCTACCCACCTACCTGCCTGGCCTCTGCGTGGCCGGCATGGCCTGCCTGGATAATTGTTTTTTGTTTTCAAGGCTATTTGTTTGTTCTATATAATTTTACGTGGTCCACGGCGAGAACGACGCAAGAACGCCCCGAGCACAGCACACAGGCCAAGAGCGCAGGGCCCACACAGAGCACCCAAGCCCAGAACACGCGCACCACCGAGACACTTCGTTCACTTCGTCTTCACTCACATCATGCGTTGCACGGCCCCCGGTAGCAAAAACACGGTCTCGGTGTAGATTAGGGCGTGGCAAGAGATAGCGAGAGGTAGGGCTTGAGGCGAGAGACGTGAACTACGTCACGCTGAATTGCACGGGAGATGGTCTCCGGGAAGGCCGGAGCGATTTCGTAAGTGACAGCGGTGACCTGGCGGAGCACACGGTAAGGGCGAACATACCGGAACAGACGTTTTTCGCAAAGCCCGACGCGGCGAGGTGGCAACCAAAGCAAGACGAAGCGCCAGGGGAGAAAGTGACCATGGGATGGCGGTGGTCATAATAGTCCTGCTCTGAGGCCCGCGAGGCTAGTAGTCGGGATCGCGCCAGTTGTCGGGCGTGGCCTCCCCGGGCCATTGCATCGTGTGCATATTCATAAGGCTGTGAAATAGATGTCAGAAACAGCGTGTCAAAAGTAATTAGAACTCGGGGCTGTACAAAGGATAGAACGCTTAGTAACCAGCAGTGTCATGGCGGGAATAGTTGTAGGCGAAAGTCACCTATGGAAGGGCGACACCCCAGTCCCTATGGTCCGGAAAAATGCACATTGCGATCATATTCGTGAGAGTGCGCTGGAGGCGCTCTGTGAGGCCGTTGGTTTGGGGATGATAGGAATGGTACGCTTATGTTTAGTCGAGCAGGATCGGAGAATGTCTTCGACAGCTTTAGACAGAAAGCAACGGCCGCGGTCGGAGAGAAGTGACGGGGTGCACCATGACAGAGGTTGAGGTCCTACAGCAGAAGGTCGGTAATGCCAGTACCAGTACTCGTGGGGAGGGCCCGCGTGATTGCGTAGCGAGTGGCAGAGTCTGTAGCAACGGCAACTCATTTGTTTCTGGAGGAGGGCTCCGGAAACGGGCCCAAAAGATCCAAGCCGACACGATAGAAAAGTTAAGACGGCACAGCAACAGGTGAGTGTGGCAGGACGTTTCCGGCGCTGACATTGATCGCAAGCACGAACATAGCGGCGTACGGACTCGTAGAGGCGGGGCGAAAAGAAGCGACGACGCACGCGGGCGTAAGTACGCGAGACACCCAGATGTCCAGCAGTGGGGAAGTCATGGAGCTCATGGAGGACATCGGTGCGCAGGTGCTTGGGCACAACGAGCCGGAGGTCAGGGTCGGCGGGATTGAGGCACCTGTGGTATAGAATGTGATCATGCAGCACAAACCGGCGCAGAGCAGGGTCAGATAGGGAGGAGTTGAGGCGGTCAATAATAGAGCGGAGCTCGACCTCCTTCGCTGCTCATCGCCAACGGGAGCAATAGCAGAGAGCGAGAAGAGATCGGGTGGTGCAGTCGCAGCCAGGATGGTCCGAAGGGCCAATGGGATATCAGGAAAGGCAGTCAGCATCGGTGTGTAGCCGACCGGACTAATAGACCACAGCGAAATAGTAGTTTTGTAGGCGTAAAGCCCAGCGGCCTAGCCGGTCAGTGGGATCTTTAAGTGAGGAGAGCCAGCAGAGCGCGTGGTTGTCGGTGATAAACGTAAAAGGACGGCCGTATAAATACGGGCGAAATTTTCCAAAGTCCCACTAGAGGGCCAAGCACTCGCGTTCTGTCATGGAGTAATTACGCTATAACCTGCTCATTCCTTGGTTACCCAAAAGGATACCTCGTTTTCTAATTTTACAGCGATATGCAGGACGGAATACTCGCTTTGGTACCTGTATTGCCCATTTAGGTACATTGTATTTTCCGCTTTGTGGAAGAGATGGCGCTCTATGTCAAGCCGCGGCTGCCGCATCGCCAGTAAAATATGGCCAACGGTGTTGCTTTCCCGTATAGCCAATGGGGACAATTTTTGAATGCAACGGTGGCGGTTCCTGGCAGCGGCGGAAAACGCATCGATTGCTGAAAACTCCCAGAGACAAGCTCAGCCAAGCCAATCCAGGAAAATCCAATATGGTGGCGTGCATTCAGGCGGCTGGTCGAAGCCGGTTGCTAGCGCCTTCGTGGTGCTGGCGGACGCTAGCTGGATTCAATCTTCGTAAATACTGGTCACTAACTGCTCCCTCGCTGCTTTCCTCCATGATTTCCTATTTACTTACGTTATGTGCAGCGTGTATTTCGACGTGTCTGTTGAGGTGGCATGGTGCATGGTGGTGAGCGGCTCGACTGCATAGCAGCTGCTGAGGGCGCTCGCTCGAAAAGCAAAAGCGTAAACAATTCAGTGCAATCGGCAGTTTATCAAAGAATACATAAGTATTCACAATGGATGTACAAGAATGGTGATTCTAGGCATCAGTGGCATGGCAATATCAGTGGCAGCCACTCCAAAGAATTACTACGGGAAAATGCCACTATGCTGCAAAAAGGTACGGTACTATCAAAAAGGGTATGGTATATATAACCAAATGCTGCATCAATCAATATATGTGCATACACAATAACTTTGTACAGATTCAGGTAAATGGCAAAAGAGTAAAACATTTCCCATGTATTGAAATATATCAATGTGCGGTAACAGGCATACACATACATAATGAGCCTGCCAAAAGTTTCAACCTTTAACTTGTGCAGAAGAATTCACATTGCATAAGTAGTCCTTGATCAATGTGTGGCAATGGGTATACACAAAGTGAGCCAGCCAAAAGTTTCGAACTTTTACTTGTGCAGAAGAATTCACAGTACATAAGTAGACAAAGGACAGCGTAATAAGAACACAGCACACTGCTAATACAGTACACACTGCACACCACAGCACAGCACAGTAATAAGCACCGCGTCACGAGTGAGTGAGTGAAAACATTTATTGATTTCCAAAGAGATTCGCGGATCGAAGCCTCCGTTGTCTTCGTGCTTGCGCCGGCGACTGGAGTCTTCTTTCAGCAAGGGTGGGCCCCTATTCCAAGGCTCCACTCAGTCGTGCTGCACCGGTCGCGTGCTCTATAAAGGCCCTCTGGGCCGTGAGCTCGCTGCTGGTGAGACGGCTCTCCCATTGCTCCGCACTCGGGTGTTTGTGTTTGTGAAATGCCTCTTTACGTTCGCATTCCCATGTGATGTGGTAGAGTGTGGGTATGGCTCCACACGAACAACCAGCCGAACCGTCCAGGCACAGAACAGAGACCGCGTTCAGTCCAGAGCACGCACGAGCGACCGAGCGTTCGGCGCTCGAGCTTCGGAGTCTTCAGCGCTCGAGCTTCGCAATGTTCGGCGCTTCTCGTCGTCTTCTTCGTTGAGCACCAGCCTCTGAAGTATCTAAAGCCCGTGTCCAGTCTTACATTTCCCCCCGGGCGAAAGGGCGCCATCTTGGCGGCCTAGGGCGATGTGACGACGGCGGGGTCGTAGTAAGGTTTGAGGCGGGTCGTGTGGACAATTTCGCGGCCTCGGCGGCGATGATCAGGGGATGGCGTAAGGGGTTCGATGAGGTTATTGACGGGGGATGTCTGCTGAAGAATACGGCAGGGTCCCTGGTAATTGCTAACAAGTTTGGAGGAAAGGCCGGGACCTGAGGAGGGTACCCAGAGCCAGACCAAAGAGTCAGGAAGGTAAGCGGGAGGAAGTGCAGGGGGATCACGGGTGCTTTTCTGCTGCTGCTGGGCGTGAGAAGTGAAGGACCGGGCAAGCTGTCGGCATTATTCGGCATAAGTTGCGGCTTGAGAAAGGGTTGTAAATTCGGAAGCATCAAGGCGGTAAGGTAAAATGGTGTCCATTGTGCAAGAAGGCTCACGGCCGTACAGGAGAAAGTACGGAAAGAATCCGGTGGTGGCTTCAGGAGCGGAGTTATAAGCGTATGTAACAAAAGGGAGAACGCGGTCCCAGTTACAATGGTCGGAAGCAACATACATGGCCAGCATGTCGCCGAGGGTGCGATTAAAACGCTCAACCATGCCATTTGTCTGGTGATAGTAGGCGGAGCTGATGCGGTGAACAACGTTGCATTCCTGAAGGAGAGCTTCTCCAACTTCTGAGAGGAAGGCCGGACCTCTATCACTGAGCAGCTCTTTGGGCGCACCATGGCGAAGAATGATGTGATGGAGAATGAAGGATGCAATGTGGTGGGCAGTAGCGGATGGTAAAGGCGATGTTTCAGCGTAACGTGTAAGGTGGTCGATGGCAACGATGATCCAGCGGTTCCCGGTTGATATGCTGGGAAGAAGGCCGCAGAGGGCGATGCCAACACGCTCGAAGGGCTGTACTGGGCAAGGCAGCGGCTGCACAGGAGCGGCTGGTCGGCGAGGTGGATGTTTTCGTCGCTGGCATGTGGTGCAGGACTGAACGAACTGGCGGACGTAACGGGCCATCCCACGCCAGTAGTACCGCTGTCGCAGATGGGTGAAAGTCTTCAAGAATCCGGCATGGGCACACTGGAGATCATCGTGGTAGGAAGAGCAAATGAAGTAGCGCAGATGTGTCGGAATAACGAGAAGCCATTTGCGACCATCCGGGAGATAGTTGCGGCGGTAAAGGAGCTCGTCTCGGATGGCGATATGGTGGGACTGACGACGGAGAGCACGGGAAGGAGGTCGAGACGATTGGCCAGATAGGAGATCAAAAAGGGAAGTGATCCACAGGTCTTTGCGTTTCTCGGAAGCCATATCACCGAACTCAAACTTCAAAGAAGACAGGGCGGATATACAAGGCGCTGCCTCAGATGGTACAGGGGAACGTGAGAGGGCATCAGCATCGGCATGTTTGCGGCCGGAACAATAGATAACGCGAATGTCGTACTCTTGGAGTCGCAGAGCCCATCGCGCCAGTCGGCCAGAGGGATCTTTCAAAGGGGACAGCCAGCACAGGGCGTGGTGATCGGTGACGTCAAAAGGGCGCACATACAGGTAGGGGCGAAATTTGACGATCGCCCAAAGGATGGCTAAATACTCCTCGGTGACAGAATAGTTGGCTTCAGCTTTTGTGAGTGTCCGGCTAGCGTAAGCGACAACATATTTGTCAAAGCCTTGCTTGCGTTGAGCGAGTACGGCAACGAGGCCGACGCCACTGGCATCGTTGTGGAGTTCCGTCGTAGAACGAGGGTCGAAGTGACGCAGAATTGGTGGAGTGCTGAGGAGGCGACGGAGTGTCGTAAACGCTTCATCACAGGCTG
This sequence comes from Amblyomma americanum, assembly GCA_030143305.2. Lineage (NCBI taxonomy): Eukaryota > Metazoa > Arthropoda > Arachnida > Ixodida > Ixodidae > Amblyomma > Amblyomma americanum. The sequence continues at coordinate 169,797 of JARKHS020035035.1, read as the reverse complement.
GCGACCAGGCCAAAAGGTCGTGGGTGGAAAGGACCTTGTTCAGGGGGTCAACGATTGAGGCAAAATTGCGGATAAAGCGGCGGAAGTAGGAGCAGAGACAGACGAAGCTGCGGAGGTCTTTTACACAAATGGGCTTTGGAAATTCGGCCACAGCTCGCAACTTGGCCGGGTCAGGGAGAACGCCATCCTTCGATACGACATGACCGAGAATGGTGAGCTGCAGAGCTCCGAAGCGGCACTTTTTCAAATTAAGTTTGAGGCCAGCGCCGGCCAGGCAGCGAAGAACAGTCTCGAGGCGCTGGAGGTGAAACGGAAAGTCCGGGGAAAAGATTACAACGACGTCTAGATAACAAAGGCATGTGTACCATTTGAGCCCTCGGAGTATGTTGTCCATCATGCGCTCGAATGTGGCGGGTGAATTGCAGAGGCCGAAAGACATGACATTAAATTCATAGAGCCCGTCGGGGGTCACGAATGCAGTTTTTGGGCGGTCGGCCTCCGCCATCGGCACCTGCCAGTAATCTGAGCGCAAATCCAATGAAGAAAAGAACTCAGAGCCCTGCAGGCAGTCAAGGGCATCGTCGATACGGGGGAGAGGGTAAACGTCCTTGCGTGTAATCTTATTCGGACGACGGTAGTCCACGCAGAAACGGATGGAACCGTCTTTCTTCTTGACCAGAACCACTGGCGATGCCCACGGGCTGTGCGACGGTTGTATCGCGTAACGCTAGAGCATGTCGGTCACCTGGGCGTCAATGATGCTGCGCTCAGCGGCTGACACATGGTACGGACGTTGGCGCAAAGGGGCATGGGTTCCAGTGTCAATGCAGTGGGTAACGGTGGTGGTGCGGCCCAAGGAAGGTTGCTGGTAGTCAAACGAAGCTTGAAAACGCTACAGAACGGCTACAAGCTGGTCTCGTTGGGTATACGTCCGGGTGGCGTCGACGGAACGGTGAAAAATATCTACACACGACTGATTCGTGGTGGGAACAGGCGTAATGGCGCTGACGTGAAGGCCGGCCGCGCTATCGACGAGGGGGTATGCGGAGGCGGATTCGAGAATGGCAACGCTACCAAGCGATTGGCCACGGAGTAAAGTGGTAGGGCAGGAGAACGGATTGACCACATAAATAGCGCTGGAGCCACGAACAATTGTCAGCACAGCATGAGGCAGCAAAACAGACTTCTGCTCAGCGCATCGTAAAGAGGGGGTATAAGTCACTGTTGCATCTGAGAGCGCAGCACAAGAAAGATGCACCAGCACTGAAGAGAAAGGTGGAACGTCTGTGTCCTCTGAGACGACCACAGAAACGGCATCAGCACCGGTTACGTCCAAGGGGGCGTCACAGTTGGCTAACAAGGCAAGCCGAGCACGGGCGCAATCAATAACGGCGTGATGTGAGGAGAGGAAGTCCCAGCCAAGGATAACGTCGTGAGAGGAGCGGGCGAAGACGATGAACTCGATTGTGTAGGGAACGTTCCCGGTGTGCAGGCGGGCGGTGCAGGCAGCTAACGGTCGAATGTCCTGAGCGCTGGCCGTCCGGAGAGAAACGAGAGGAAGGGGCGTCGTCACTTTTTTTAGTCTGCGACAGAGGGTGTGACTGAGAACCGAAACGGCGGCGCCAGTGTCAACCAGTGCTTCGACGGCGACTCCTTCAACGAAAGCGGTAATAATATTGGCAGGCGCAGAAACAGGTCTTGAGTGAGCCGCTGGTGACGCAGTTCTTGCCTCTGGAACTGCGGTGGTTAGTTTTCCGCGTAGACGGCGGGTTGGCGACGGAGCATTGGGGAACAGGAACGACGGCCAGGAGACGGCGAGCGGTGGGAGCGGGAATGGTAACTAGGAGAAGAAGAGTCCGGAGGCGGCAAGTGTGACGCAGGCGAGGACGACGGCGGAAGGTCGTACGTCGGCTCACGCCTATAATCGTAGGGACGGTGGTCACGACTGCGACACAAACGAGCCACGTGACCAGCGACGCCACAGGCTTAGCAAATACGGCGGTTGTCTTGTGTGCGCCAGGGGTTGAGTGGCTGTGGCTGTGATCGGGGGCAGGCAACCGGACGGTAAGGTGGGGTTGCAGGTCGCTGGGGTTCTAACTGCCGGGTAGGTGGCCTGTAGACAGGGGCAGCAGGTGAGGGCCGCGACCGCACCATGGCATCGGCGTACGTAAGAGGAGCCGCGATCAGTGGTGGCTGAGAAGGAGGTGGCAGGACTTCAGCGACCTGCTCCTCGATAACACGCTGTAGGTTGGGAGTGAGCGACAGCGCAGGCGTAGGCGGGCAGGTAGACAAAGATAGCTGGCGTGCGACTTCTTCACGTACAAACTGCTGGATGCTCTGGAGGAGCGACTGTTGGTCCAGAGCGCCGTCCCCTGGCAGAGCCAAGCTGCAAAGTGCGGCCTCCTGTAAGCCTGCACGCCGGGTAGAAAGGCGTTGTTTGCGCAGCTCATCGAAGCTTTGGCAGTAGCCGATGACACCGGAGACAGTCTGGGGATCTTTGGCGACGAGCATCTGGAAGGCATCATCCTCAATGCCTTTCATAATGTGTCTGATCTTGTCGGCCTCGCTCATAGAAGGGTTAACACGCTTGCAGAGGTCGACAACATCTTCTATATAACTGCGGAAGTTTTCACCAGTTTTCTGGGCCCGACTTCGCAAGCGTTGCTCGGCGCGAGGCTTTTGCACTGCGGGACGGCCAAGGACTTCTGTCAGACTGATTTTTAGAGCTGCCCAGCTTGAGATGTCAGCCTCGTGGTTTCGAAACCAGAGATTGGCTACGTCAGTCAGATAAAAGATAACGTGGTGAGCTTGACGATATCGTCCCACTTGTTGTATGCGCTTACGCGTTCATAGGAGGCCAACCAATTCTCCACATCCGTGTCATCTGTGCCACTGAAGATGGTCGGGTCACGCCACCGCGCGGCGCCGGAACAGAAGAGAGCCGACGGAAACGGTGAATCGGTTTGGGTGACGGTCTCAGGCTTTGCAGAGGTGGTAGTCAATGCGCGGGTACGAAGCTCTAGGGCGAGAGATTGTTGGCACCTCCAGCACTTGTAATACGAACACAGCACACTACTAATACAGCACACACAGCACATCACAGCACAGCACAGTAATAACAGCACAACACAGTAATAAGCACAGCGTCACGAACAACCAGCCGAACCGTCCAGGCACAGAACAGAGACCGCGTTCATTCCAGAGCACGCACGAGCGACCGAGTGTTCGGCGCTCGAGCTTCGGAATGTTCGGCGCTCGAGCTTCGCAATGTTCGGCGCTTCTCGTCGTCTTCTTCGTTGAGCGCCAGCCTCTGAAGTATCTAAAGCCCGTGCCCAGTCTTACAACAGCATAATATGCTGCAGTGCAACGTACAGCTTCATGTACATACACCAAGAAAAGTTAACCTTCTAACACTGCTAGCAATGTGCATGTTTACCTCTTGGCTAATGAGTTGAAGGCTTGCACGCTTTAGGGCATGGCTCGTCTGCCGCGGCCTATTTCGGTTACTTGTTTAATACAGACGCAAAGGGAAAGAAAATATGACCAAGGCAGGTCGAGAAACGAAGTTTTGAAACTCTCAGAACAATTGTGGCCGTGGTTGGCACACAACAATAATTAAAAGTCACTAATTCAGTTAGCAGTGTTGACACACTGGAGGGTGACCCAAAATATGCATGTGTATAAATAGCTCATACAGAAAGAACAAATATATTGTGTAATGTGTATAACAAGCCACTAATTATCTTTATGGCATAATATTGCATGTACCACAATGTCGGATGATTTAGTAAATGGTGAATTGCAAGTGGTCCTTGTATGGTACAGTGTCCGCACATGTTAAGGAATTCAATATAACATGCGAGCCGCTAGTACTACGACCCTCCTAGTGCATGTGTTGCTTGGGGACGTAAAACCCTCAATGTTACAACTTGCAGAAGAAATTCTTAAAACAGCCAGTATAAGTAGCACTTTATCATAGGCTGAGAACGCCTGTTTTCCACACTAGCATGTCTGTCAACAAAGTCACATCTCATGCGTATGCCCTCTTAATTTTTACAGAGCCGAACTCTTGAGCCAGCCTATATTTGCTGGCACTGGATTCCGGTTACTACTAATTTCCACAACAGCAAAAAATAGTGCAACAGTCATGACCAGGAAATGGCAAAGTATATACCACAGAACCCTTGGGTTCTGCAGAGTACGTTTTCGAATTTTTGAGCTGCTGAAGCCATGTGTGTCTAAAAATTAAGATTCACTACTTTATTTTTTCACTAATCACGCTACAACTGTTTATAGAGACTGATTCTAGCATACAGCCAATCATTATTAATTGAATTCTGGCATTTCTCGAGTGGCTGTATGGCTGTGTGCTTGTTGAACAAGAGGAGAAGGAAGCCATATAACATGGGGTTCTCTGGTACCTTTAGTAAGCTGTTAGTATGCGTCAGTAATAAGTGTATTCAAAGCCTCTGGTCATAAAAATGCTCAGACTAACGTGGCACAGAACAGTTCCAGGAAGCAACCTTATATTTCATAAAATAAATAACGCAGCAGGAGCTAAAGCATGTACAGTATATGCGCAACCAGAGCAGAATTATAAACTAGCATAGAAGCCACGTCACTCACTGTGGTGTACTGTGTGTGTGAAAGACGCTTAGCACAAGGGTGTTGTAGCTCAGCAGGAGCCACAACCGCCCTTACATAACCAATACCGAACACTTGTGAACATGACAAATAAATACTTCAACAAAGAGAGAACACATAAGCAGTAGTAGCAATAAAAAACTAAATATTTCAATCATTTAGAAACATGACGCTTCATCACTCAATAATATAAACAGTATATTTACGCTTCTTTCTGGTGGTAGCATAGGCTTCGACTTTGTACCTGTGCTTCTGATGACAAATGAGGTGTACCCATGTAGTCTTGTGGGTCACAATACCTAAAGAAGCTGCAGACTTCAGCATACTGAACATAGCACACCTTGCCGATTTGGCCTCTTTTCAACCAGATTCTTACACACATGCGATATGTGAGCGCTGGGCACACTATGCGATTTCTTGTCCGAAGGCGGAATCTAATTCCTTTAATAATATACACAATCTTCAGAGGTTGCGGCAGCAAATATGAAAACACTTTTTGGGCTTTGGAAAAGAGCAAAGCCTCATCTGAAAAAAGTTCAAGTAGCAAATGTGGCTCATGCTTTTTTGGACCCTCATGATGTGTTAAACGCCTTCTCTGATGCACTTTTCTAATCCGGCCCGGTACTTTCTTGTATCTGTCGCTTTGAGAAGGCAGTTTCTCAATCCGCTTGAGGAATTGAGCGGCGTACGCACATGTGGGTCTCCTCTGCCTTCTTTTTGGTGCTTCCGGTGCAGATGTCACCGTTGCCTGTTCAACGCTGGCCTGTCAGGCACCACTGAGTCCACTGTGCCATCTTCACCTGAAAAAATCTGAAAAAAACAAAGAGACGTCTTTTTGTAAACCTCACAGAGCAGCCTAGATCCCATACAAATTACTGTTAGGGTGCAATCACAGGAAAACTAACTGCCTACCGTGCAATGCTATGCCATGTTTTGTTTGAAGTCATGAATATAATCACGCAGAAATGAGCATTCATAGTTAAAATTTATCATGTAGCGGTCGGAAGATTTTCCCATCTAAGGACAACAAATTTATAACAACAAAAATTAAACGTGACAAGAAAGCAGTTCATTAGAGAACTTGCAAAATTTTATGAAACATTGACAGAAACCAACAACCCTTGCAAAGTAATGGTTTTTGTATTATTTCATACTCGGCTACATAAGCGAAGTTTTCAAAAATGCGACTTTGGCACACTGTATTTCCTCATGTATCTCGTCCGGCTGCTGGGCCAATGTTTACATGCACCACATCAAGATTCGTGGTGCCATGCCCAGTTTAGGCTGTGGAACGGCAAGCTGCAGCTTGTATCAAGTGCAAGTGGCAGGGGATGGGTGTGCATTTCCCACATCTGATATCCTAGAAAGTCGAGTAGGGTCACATTCATGTAAACGTGGCGGCGAGACAACTGGTATCTCGAGTGCTTTATATATGTTGCATTATCAGCAATTTAAATACTTTGTGAACAAAGTGACTGAACGTATGCCTATAACTATATGTTTTGTTCTGAAAACAATAAACAGCTTAAGTATTTACGCAGCTCTGTCTGAACAATGTGTTCATGTTCATGACATGTATGAGTTATGCAAATGGGTGAATCAAGAAATAATTTTTTGAATTAGAGTAAAAATGATACACAATTACAGTCCTCTTGATATCCAACACGAAAATATCAAGGCTACTAGTCCATAGTGTTTTATGCAAACGAAAAAATGAGCATTTTGCAAAACTTTTCATGTTTCCTTTGTGCCCTTACCATCATAGGTCAAGTTCTATGGTGCTGTTGAGGGCATTCTAGTGGGTGTCCTTGGGCCAGCACCTATTGAAAAAGAAGAAATGCACTGTAGGAGGCTCGAAACCAGGTGTTTTAGTGCTCAGGTGTAATTTTTCTTAAACTAGTTTTGCATTGCGCATGTGAAGAAAAGGAGAGAACCAAGATGGGTACAGAAAAAGTAAAAAAAGCGGGCCGCCAAAAAAAGGCACTGCCTTGCTTTTAAAGACCCTTAAGCGCCCTCGTCCTCCCATTCCCCCAACTGACGAAAGCGACGCGAAGCCGTGAGAAAAGCCATAATTAACAAGGCGAAACTGTTTTTGGGATCTTCGCGAAAGCGGACACGACAGAAAGAAACCAGATTAAGGTTGCGTCACGAGATAGGAAAACTGTGGTGAGTTCGGTGCCCTCCAGTATATAGTTGATCGTGCGCGCTTAGAGCGAGAAACGTCAGGGACAGTCGGGGTGGAGGGTTGAGGCAAATTTACAATGCTTAGAGCCGGCGACAAGTTGTACCACGTAAAAGCGGTGTCAGGAGCGGCAATAATACGGTACATGGTAGTTTCGAACAACGCTTCCGCGAGGCACACTGGGGAGTTCAGCACGAATATTGCCAATCAAAGCTGCCTGTGCATCTAAAAACAACAACTGTTTTCTGTATGCAGCTCACTGCGCTCTTTCGACTTTCAGCGCGCTGCCCCAACCTACTGGTGTTAGAGAGGCCTGGGCGATACTGCGACGCTGACATCGCGGCTGCAGAAAACACGCATGAACAACACGCACATAATATATATTCAAGCGCTAAATCCCATAAAATCTAAACCAAACTGTAACAGCGAGAAACATAAGATTAAGCCAGACAGTGAGGCACACACACACAGAAATGTAAGCAAGCAAACCAAAGTAGCGAACGGTCCCCCGCTTAAGAAAGGCAATGCCGCGTCGGGCCATCTAGAACTGAAGCACAGCCCCTAATGTTTGCTTTAATGAGTCTAAACTTACTTTTTAAACGCATCTCGCAAAAGCAAAGCCGCTCAAGTAAACAGAACCAGGCGAAATCCGTTGTATTCCATGGGCAATTTCAAATCGCAACGGTCAACGGAGACCAAAACAAAGGCATGAAGGACGCAACGGTTTGGTGAACTTGTTACGCCAACAGGGATATATTGTGCAGTGAATTCATAAATACCTGATGTGGGTAGTAACACTGAAGAATCGTTGTCCACTCTTGTCGTAAGTGCAGTACCACTCTGCGCCGCTCCCGTGCATACGCCGCGTCGGCAGCGTCGGACAGGAAAGTTTCGTTTCTCCTACTTTCGCCCACGCTGCCTGCGCGGGCGTCTCCAGCAGCACTGCTCGCGGCGGCGCTTGTGGAGCGGACGCGATGCGTCATCTTCACAAGTCATTTCTTTGATATTTTATTTTTAATACTTATGGCTGGTTATAATACAGTTCACAAGCATGTTTTTATTATCTATTATGGTCCAGAAATATTACTTTTATTAGGCTTAACTTCAGCAGCGTTTACTGTCGATATCAGGATCGCTGCAATCGTTTCGACCGTGGCGGCACCAACGGCGCGGGCGCGCTACTTGCAACATGCCATAGCCTTGACATGGCTTCCTCCAGCCCGCACGCACGTTTTCGTCCCCGCGGTAAGTAAAGTTTTGTTGCGTTGCCTTGCGGCACTCCTCCTAAACTTTGTAGCTGTCATAACAATGAAGACACACTACGGACCTTGCTGTGACATGTTTAGTACGTGTATTGCACGAAGCATTCATACTAGGTGTGCATGAAATTTCAGGTACCCAATTGGGTACTTGGAGATTAAGTTGTTCTGTGGTGATTTACAGGCAAGTACCTCACGGACGAAGAACTCCAGGCGCTTTTGGGCTGAGTGATGCGGATTTGTCAGGCTGTGATGAGCCAGAGTACATCGACAATTCCGCAGAAAGTTCGGACGAATACGACCGAGAAAGCAGCTCTGACGATACTGACGATCAACCGAACCAGCCTTCAGCAGCACAGTGCATGTGGAAAGGTAATACTTACGTGTCTTTATTTTCATATCTTTAAATTTCAGCACTTGCATAAGAAATTCAAAATATATATCAGCAGCAGTTACAATAAATAAAAAAACTCTTGATAGCAATTTCTTTCAGGTTCATAAGTGTGAAAATCGCTGAAGTTCCAGCTGATATCAGTGGGCGAGAGCCAAATTCTCCTTACAAGTACTTTTCGGTGTATTTCCCTGAAGTCTTTTGGAATGAATGTGCGGTACAGACTAATCTGTATTCTGTTCAAGAGAGAGGAGATAGATCCAAGACGAACGCTAAAGAGCTGCGGATCTTAGCAGGCACACACATTTTAATGGGCGTCCGGAAGATACCCCGAGTACGCATGTACTGGTCGCGCCAACTAAGTGTAGAGGCAATATCATCAATGCAGTGGAGCATGGTAGGTTCTTTGAACGTCATAGCCGCCTACACTTTGCTGACAACTTGTCGGTAACTGATCAAGAAAAATCAGAAAACGAGCTTTTCCTCGTGAAGCCAGTTACTGAGTTTTTTTAGAAAAGCATGTCTAGAGCTTCGTCGGTCAGGAGAGCTCTGCGTGGACGAACAAATGATCCCGTTCACAGGAAGGTGTCCAATGCGACAGTGTGTCCCAAGCAAACCAAACCCTGTCGGGCTAAAGAATTTTGTGTTGGCGGCATCGAACGGCTTGGTTTTGGATTTTGCCATTTACGTCGGGAAATGAACTGTTCTTGATGAAGATTTGAAGGAACTCGGCCTTGGGGTAGGCGTTGTAAAGCAACTTACTAGTACAGTGAATCGAGACGATAGAACAATTCTCTTCACCGATAGATATTTCACAGGAATAAAACTTGCTGACTTCTTGCTCAAGAAAACATCTGTATTAATGGGACCATCATGGAAAACCGCACCACTGGCCGCCGAATGATAAAAGCATGAAACGTGGAGAATCCCACCGCAGAGTCTGCAGTGACGACAAGCTGTGCATTGTAAAACAGAAAGACAAGTCAGTCATTTTGTTGTCGTCTGCCTTTGGGACTGAGCCAGAAGGCAAGTGCCGAAGATGGTCAAAAGATGAAAACAAAAGAATCGATGTCGCTCAACCCGACATTGTAGCGAAATATACTGAGCACATGGGTGGTTTAGGCCTGATTGACAGGTATGTAGCTTATTAGAAGATCATGGTGCGCAGTAGGAAGTGGACTGTGCGCGTTTTCACCCATTTTTCGGACATGGCCTGCTGCAACAGCTGGGTGCAGTACATGAGGGACTGCGAAAAGGCCATGCTTCCAAAGAAGGATCGCCTAGATTTGCTGACCTTCAAAACAAACATTGCTCATGTGCTAATGAATACAGACCTTCGCAATTGACGTAAGCCTAATTTTGATGCAGAAAGCAATGAAGAGTCGACCGCTACCAAGAGAGGCAAGGTGATTCCTCTACCTCCAGAGGAGGTACGCTACGACAGGACTGGACTCTTCTGAACATGAAAAGTTGAAGCTGCAGATGATCTGTCGCAACCCGCAGTGCAAAAGGAAATCGCGAGTAAGGTGCCGAAAATGTAACCTGTCTCTTTTCCTGCAAAGTAGGAACCGTTTCCTGGAGTTCCATACGGCCTAAGTCCCATCGTACCTATTTGGGTACCAGCAAACAAACTTTTGTTAAGGTTTTTCACCCGCAAATTTTTAAAAAATGTTTTGCTGTATTTTGTACTTAATAAAAAAGTTTCATAAAAATTGTTCAAGATTTATTGTCTCAGGACTGAAGATGATAATGTAGAGAGGAGGCGGCAGGTGTAGGCGATGACACGCTTAGAACCAGATTGCCGTTGAGAAAGGAAAGCGCTGATATCATGATCGGCGGTGTCACTGCGGACTTCAGGGAGGGCAGCCACATTGAAGTGTGCCAAGAATGGCGAAGTGGTGAGCTTCGAGATTATAGAGGCAAAGGCGTGTTCTTGTAGGGTTCCCCAGGTGAAAGTCATGTCCGTTTTGAGCAGATCACTGAGAGGGCGTGCGATGTCAGCAATGCCGGGCACGAATATGCGCAAGTAGTAGCACAGCGCCAAAAAGCTCCGTACGTCGTTGCAGGAAAGCAGCACCGGGAAGTCTTTCACGGCTCGGATCTTAGCTGGATCACGGTGAACACCCGTAGCATCGACATGGTCTAAGATTGTGACCTGACGACACGCGAAACGGACTTTGGAAGAGCTGAGCTGCTGACCGGCATGACGAAAAAGTTAATCTTGGAAAGCTCATCGAAGATAGAGGAGAAGCTGGGGGAGAAAACAATGACGCCGTCGAGATAGCAGAGGCACGTTCACCATTTGAATCCGTGCAGAAAGGCGTCCATCATACACTCCAAGGTGGCCGCTGCGTTGCATAAGACAGAAGGCATAACTCTGAACATATAAGCCCATCAGGCACCACAAACGCGGTCTTCCCACGATCTTGTTTATCCACTCCTGTCTGCCAATAGCCGGAGCGAAGATCTATGGAGGAGAAGAATTTGGCACCAATAGAGGCAATCAAGGACGTCGTCGGTGTGCGAGAGGGGATACACGTCCTTTATTGTTCTCTTTTTTCAGGTGGGGATAGTGAACACACAAACGCCATGAGCCATCCTTTTTCTTCACATGGTCGACTGGCGAGGCCCAGGGGCTGTAGGATGGTTCGATAACGTGCTTAGGAAGCATCTTCATAACCTCGGCGTCAATGACCTGGCATTCAGCGTGGAAGATTCGGTATGGTCGACGACGGATAGGCCAGGCATCCCCGGTGTCGATGCGGTGCTTCAGAGAAAGAGCTGGCCAAGCGGGGTGTCATTAAGATCGAAAATGTCCGAAAAAGATTCGAGATGGGTTCGAAGCTGTGCAGTTTGGGCGGGACGCAGGCCGGAGGGCATCATGGTCGCGTAAGCGTCTGCAGAAAGAGAGGTAGGCTGGGGATAGGCTGCGTGATCTTGAAAAGGGGCGGTGTCGAATGTAGCGACTTGGCACAGTGCGAGAGGGTATATCGTAGGAACACAAATTCAGGATGGAAGAACTTGATGGGAGAAGCCGAAGTTGAGGAACGGCTAAGACAGTGCGTTCGCCTTGACGGAGGCGATGGTATAGGGCTGAGGAACGTTGCTGGTAAGCAGGAGATCGGTTCTAGGAGCAACGAGGCAACGCCTTCGGGAACGGGGGAAGAGGGTATCAGTGCCACAAGGGAGGCGGCTTGAGAGGGCAGGCGAGCATAGTCTGTATTTAACAGGCGGAGAGAGGGATCGACATGCTCTGGAATTGAGTTGTGGGAGCTCGAGTTTTAGGACACCCTGAGAACAGTCGATCAGAGCTGAATGGTCGGAGAGGAAATCCATGCATAGAATGAGGTCGTGGGCGCAAGTGGACAAAACGGTGAACTGAACCGGGTTACTGTTGCCGGCAACAGTGATGCGAGCAGTACATAGTCGGTCGACAGCAGGTGTGCCTCCATCCGCCACGCGCACGCGGGACGTAGCAGGTGTGAGCGCTTTGCGGAGGCGACGGCGAAGGGGAGAACTCATCATAGATGCGTGCGCACCGGTGTCAATGAGGGCGCGCACAGGAAAACCGTCGACTGTGACGTTCAGTAACTTCGGTCGGGTGGTCAGTAGAGGCTTTCTGCTCGGGGTCAGTGATGCAGCGTCACCTCCGAGGGCTGCATCAGCTACTATTGGAGCGGACGTGGATCGGACGTAGGGGGCAGTGGCCGAAAGACGAGGCGACTGCGGTAAGCGTGAACGACGACCTTTGGGCGACGGAGAGCGGGAAATGCGAAAGGATGGTTCAGACTGGTCGGGCTGGGAGCGAGCCGAGAAGCGGCGCTGAGGGCCAGGTCAGTAGCTGGAGAAGATACCACGGGGAGGCGACGACCAAAGGCTGCGGCAATTGCGAGAAATGTGTCCAACGCAGGAGCAGAAAAAGCAGATGGGTCTGTCGCAAATTACGGTAACGGGGTGTGGAATAGTAAGTGGGGCAGAAAGCAGGGAAAGGAGGTTAGCGGAAGGCTGGGCGGCCAATAGAACACACCTGCGGAGAAGGTTCCATGTTTGACAGTTCTTGCTTCACGACGGCCTTAATAAGCGAGATGACGGGCAGCATCGCATCAGGGACGTATGGTGGAGATAACAGAGGTCCGAAGGCCTCCAATTCACGTCGGATGATCCCGGTGACCGAATCGGTGACGACAGGAGCGTGCGAGGGCGCGCGGCATGGAGAACGCTGGTGCTCACGGGAATATGTCGCGGCTGTGTTAGGAAGGCAAGAAAACAGCTGCGAAATGCGGCGGCCTTTCACTTGCTCAAATTGACGGCACTCTCTTTAATGATGGAGTCAATAGTCGGACAGACTTTCCAACCAAGGAAATTGATTAAAATCAGCTGCTGGGCGAGTTGGTACTTCATGCTTACATTCACAGCGCAAAGACGAACACGGACTTGAGAGGAGACACCACAAAGCGCCGACTTCTACGTTTATTGCTGCGCGTAGCGACTATATATAGCATACAGCGGGCATGCGCAGCAACGAAAAGGAAAGTCATGTGAGACTGGTAGCAGCGCCAACCCGCAAAGGAAACACATCATCACAGGTACAAGGAAGACAACATAAAGCTAAAACCTAAAAGTCAGGACGCAAATAAGAACAAAAAAAATGATACCCTAGTTGAAAGCATCCCTTCGGTGTTGTTAGGTGATAAAGAACGTCGGGTCTTAGGAATTTCCAACTAGGGTATCATGGTTTTTGTTCTTGTTTGCGTCCTGACTTTTAGGTTTTAGCTTTATGTTGTCTTCCTTGTACCTGTGATGATGTGTTTCCTTTGCGGTTTGGCGCTGCTACCAGTCTCACATGACTTTCCTTTTCGTTGCTGCGCATGCCCGCTGTACTATATATGTATTCGCTGCGCGCAGCAATAAACGTTGTTGAAGTCGGCGCTTTGTGGTGTCTCCCCTCAAGTCCGTGTTTGTCTTTGTGCTGTGAATGTAAGTAAGGAACTTGAAAGCATCGTCTGCAATGCCTTTGAGCACGTGGTCCTCCTTGTCTGTCTCACTCATGGCAACGTCGACCTTCTTGCGAAGAGCCAAGATGTTCTGGATATAGGCCATGTAGCTTTCTGTCGAAGATTGTGCTCGAGGCGCAAGCTGTTTTTTGGCGGCGAACTGCCGGTCATCAGGCCTACAGAAGAGCGTCCTAAACTTCTCCTTAAAGGTGTTCCAGCTTGTAAGGCCTTCCTCGTGGGTCTCGTACCACACTCGTGCCGTGCCGTTCCATTGAGGTAAATATGACATGGGTGAGCATAAACGCATGGTCCCACCTGTTATAGGTGCTGATGTGTTCGTAGAGGCTAAGCCAGTCTTCCTCATCCGGGCCATCAGTGCCTGAAAAGGTGCCGGGGTCGCGAGGAGGAGCCATGATCACGAAAGGAGCGGTAGTGGGGTTCATTGACTCTCCGGGTGGAGCCATGGTGGTAGACCCTGCCTGACTACCACTACGAAGCTGCGTGGAGTGCTCAGCGTAAAATGCGCACCTCTATCAAAGATGTTACGTAGTTAGAGGCGAGAACGGCGCAAGAACACCCAGGGCACAGCACACAGGCCGAGAGCACAGGGTCGGCACAAAGCACAGAGCGCCAAGCCCAGAACACGCGCACCACCGAGACCCTTCGTCTTCACTCACAATATCTGTTGCAATATCATTGTAAGAAGGTGATTAAAGGTGATTAAATGATTTGAACTTCTAACAGCGTTAGCTCCGACACATCACGTTTCGAGATTTCGTGGCGTCTGCTACCACCCTGAGATCAAAGCGCGATCAGTGGCAGCAACTAGAAAACAGCACATCTCACATTCAGACTTGTCGCGCCATCTACAATAGCATTGTAGAAACAACCATCTGCCGCGTGCCAATGATGATGTCACTGTCCAATATGGTGGACAGAAGTGGAATTATGTAGGTATGACGTCAGGGGACGATATGGCGGCATAGTTTCTGTTTCTCGATTCCGAGATGGCAGTCATTATAATTGGTTGTGCCCTCCTATCCCTATCCCCCTCATCCTCCCCCTCCCCCCCCCAAAAAAAATTCCTAGAACGAGTAGGAAAACTCCCGTTCCGGGGCCGCTATTTCATTCTTTTTTATAGTCCTACAATAATATTTGTTCTGTTACGGGACCGCTATATATGCACACATTTTTCCGCTATATATATTCCGTCAACAAGGGGCACCCATCTGGTGACAGCTGTGCCTCCTTTAGCGTCCCGCAATAATTTTGTCCCGTTACGGGACCGCTATGTATGTATACATTCGTTCCGCTATATATACTCCGACAACAAGGGGCGCTCATCCGGAGGCAGTTGTGTGCCGAATTTGGTAGCAAATAAAACCCTATGGGTTCTGGTATAGAAATAGAACGACAATTAAATAATAGGTAAAAATTGCACACATCCAATTACTAACTGAAGCATTGCCATATCGCACCGCAAGCCGAATTCTAGACCCGCCTTGACCCCCCCCCCCGCCTCCCCAAACGAAACAAATTCCGTTTGGGACGTATTTTAAGGGGGTTTAACTCGACAGCGGGTAGACGTGCATCGTCATTTCAATGATATATGACGCTAGGCGTCAATTGTTCCGCTAGGTGGAAAAGTTGTGCTACTTTTACCAACCGCTCATGGTTTTCTTCACTGGACCCGCTAGATGCGGGAAGACTTTCATTTTACGCATGGCCAATAAAGCTAACGCTCGTTGCTTCAACGTCTTACGGACGGTGGCGGTCTTTTTCATAACCTTTGACCAGTGCGAATGTATGTACTGAAGCAGCGCCACACATATTGTCTGCCGTACCAAGGCTATCGCATTCGCAGCCCTAGCGTTCTAATGATCTCTACCGCGTGCGTCTTTCTGCATTGGCGCTTCTGTTGACTTGTACAATATTCAACCGAACGCCGCTTCGGGCTCAGGAGGATGGCGCTGCAGGCAAGTTTATGTGCGTACTTCCACGCTGTAAATAAAGAGAAATTCAGGATTAACCACAGGCACCTAGCCCACGAGGAGCGGAGTTCTTTTTAAAAATTGGCGCAAAAATCGTTGCTCTAGAGTAAAAGGCCGGGCTGCGCTAATTAGACAGGACGGGAGACATACAAACGAAAACGATACCATGGGCCCAGACTCGAAAGTGGCAGGTGGTCACAGAGATTGGGTTCTCTCGCGCAATTGCAGCATCTTGCTTAGTTTGCGTACACAGAACAGAGCCCAGGATAGAAGAAACATGTTGTAGTACCACTTTCTGGACGGGCAGTTGCTTCTTTAAATAAAAGGCAGGAGTGCACGAGTTAGACACGAAAGGAGAGAAAAACAAAAACGACACCAGAGGCGCAGATGCGCAGCTGACAGCTGGTCACGGGGATGACATGCGCACACAAAACTTCAGCATCTTCCTTATTTGAAGTGTTTAAAACACAGCTCAGGGATGAAAAAAATACGCTGTAGTTTAGTGTTCTTGCTGGCAAGTTGATACATTTCATTAAAATATAGGACTGCCCGGTTTAGACACGACAGGAGACATAGAAGCGAGAACAGAATTATAGCAAGATACTGTATTTTCCTGCAATTTCGTGTGAACCACATCTTTTTGGCCAGCTGTCAATCTCGTGTCTGCGCCCGTGGCGTCAATTTGTAGCGATAGCTACATTACGTTAGCATTTCGAGCCTTCAGCGCAGTGTTGCACGTGACCGTTTCGTGGTCACTAATTTTTTCCAGTGGTTGGGCACGTGACCATACACGTGGTACGGAGCAGCTCCTGCTGCCGGCGGCGCACCGGTGAAACCGAGCTGCAGCAGCTGTGCGCATGTGCCGTGTAAAGTGGGAGGCAGATGCAGGAACGCCCTGCGAAACGGAGCGGCGAAAGACTCACTTTGCAATTCAACTGAGCAGGTTCCACCCGGCGAGCTGTAGCTATCGCGCCACTCCAGGTTTAACCAGAGCTAAACCGCCGCCAATTTTTCGTTTCTATGTCTCTTGTCCCGTATAATCTGTACGGTCTCATCCTTCATTGAAATAAACAAATTGCCCACAAGGGCTTTCAATTACATCTGAATGGAGGCCCTTATATGCTACCAAATACGGGCGGGTGTCTAATGGCTGGGCGGAGCCAGTGGCACCATATATTGCTATCTGAAAGAGGTCTATGCTGAAACATGAGTTTCGAAAAGATAATTATCAATGGAAGAAGACAAATATTTCGTTTGTTTTGGGAGTGGCAGCCTCATTAAATATGTTGTGGGATAGAAACAACTTTATTGTTTCTAGGTTTTTATAGTTGAGACATGACCTTTTCAAGCACTAGCACTTTCTCAGTGTCCCGCCACATTGCAAGGAGTGCTAAGGCTATCAGGCTTTCATTCAAAGGAGAAACGCAGTATTTGGAGCCTCTTTTATATCAAACGTCTTGGGAACTAGTTTTTCCCTCTTACAAGAATATACTCAGTTCTGTCTCCACAATGGGTGTCTAAACATTTCTCACACACAAAAAAATATTGGCTGAACTAGGTTTAGTTTAGTCAAAAGACAGCGAGATTCGGTTGCTGCACGGCCTGCCTAGCACGAATTCCGTCCTGAACGCGAGTTGAAGATCCGCCACCTTCGCTTTGTCGCTGGCCGCAGTTTCACGCTTGAGCGGCATTCATGTCCTGAGGTACCTCGGTGGTGGCAGCATGGTGCTCTCCGATACTCACCCTTCTTTCTGTCTTCCTTTTATTAGTTGCTGCCCCGCAGCATGGGATTCAATTATCTGTTATAAAACCGCAGACTGTGCGTGTATGTCTTAATGTTCTTAATGTCTGCCCCCCCCCCCCCTCCGCACAGCCCTTGGCACCGCCGGGTACCCTCAAGACCCGGATGGTGCCTCCTCCGGAGCGTCCTTTGTTGGGTGCACCCAACGGACATCTGGCGGTCAACATTGAAGGTTTTGAAGGTTTATTTATTTCCGCAACTAGGTGTTGCGAGGACAGCCAGGAAAAAAAGCTGTATAGACAGATTATATTGCATGGGCCTCGGTTACTAAAATGCCGAGGGATCTCCATATATGCTGTAATAACTAGGGAACCTTTGTTTCAACTATTCAGGGAGCAGCAGCTGCTAACACCACTCCTAGTGAGCTGTCAGTGTCCACGTTGTCCAACCACGATGCCTCGTTGGCCGCCAATCTTGGTGTGTGCGTACGTGGGCGATAAATCTTTTATTGGCCGAGCTAAGGAAGGTGATCCACTGCCAGCAAAACAACATTATGCCATGAACATGCGAATAATAAAACCATCTGCCCTAAACGACAATGATTTCGCATTTTGCGACAAGCTGTTTCAAAATAGCTGGCTCAAGCACTTTGTCATCATGTGATCGATGCAGTTTTTTTTTTAATTCACTGCCAGACGGAACCTATTAGTTGCTGATGGCGTATAAATAACAGAAGCTCACCTATCACTTTCATCCAGTCTGCCAGTGTACATTATTTTGGCACGACACACCTCACTGGCTTTAGGTTAAAACTCTGTAGCTGAATGCAAGACTTTACTAAGCTGCGATCATAATGTAATACGTTACGTTCTGTTTTGTCAACTAGTCCTCTCCAGGTGAGGATGCACACGTCCTTCAGAGAGACAGAGAGAAACTTTATTGGTCCATTAAGGGTTTAGCGTTCGGTCTTCGTCTTCATCGCTGCGGGCTCTTGACCTGTTGAGCATTTTGAGCATTTTTGGAGCATTTTCCTTGAACTCTTTCGCTGGGTGAGTGCACTCAGGCATGGGACATCTGATTTTATTCCTGATAGCTCACCGAACATAACACCCAGTTACTGTTTCAGTGTTCTGGGTTTTCGAAGTGCGACTGAAGAAAGAATGTCATAGGGAGGTTTGATAACTGAGTTCCCTAACACAGACAAAATTACATAAAGGCTTTCTTCTTCCACATAAAGAAATTACTGGTATGTGAAAGCAAAACGCTGTGCATTCTCGTTAGTAGAAAGAATGTGGCCTTGCTAAGAGCTAGAATATATTTCAGTGCGATGCCCAATAGTTTTTTGTGCGATGAGATAGAAATGTCACATTCGAGACAAGTGTTAGAGATCCCCTAGGGCATGAACGTTCCATTACTCCACCGACTTGATGTTATCGATGTTGAAGCCATAAAAAAAACCACTGAAAAGGTCTCTCGGTTATATCTTCCTTCTGCCAGCTACGGACAGCTTCATTTTTTTGCACGTACTTGAGCGAACAAACACATCTCTCTATTCCCTTCGATATCTTCACTTATTTACCTTACCTCTGCAGAGACCAAAGTGACAGTGATGCAATGAATGGTAGCACAGACACCCCGCTCTTGAGGATGGTAGTCTCGCAGTTCCTGTTTTTCACGTTTTGACGTTAGATGGGGATGCAAAATTAATTGCACTATTGTGAAGCAACCTTGCGGATAACTTCGATAGCAGTCAGGGCAAGAGCATTTTTCTGTCTAAGATGAAAGCGCAATAGCATAAATTTTGGCTCGCTACCTTTTTCGTAGTAAAATTGTCAACAACATCGACCACATCAGCAGGCGAGTCCTATTATGATTCTAATTTTCGATGCCGATTAAGGCTTCCTCCAGTGCGGACATCTTGGTACAAAGGCCTATCTCTGCCATAATGCAATTTAGGTCAAGAAAAATGTAATTAAAAGCTTTTGAAGACTTAAAACAAGGTTTTATCGGTGACTGGAAGACGACCAGGAAAAAAGAACAACTTGATTGGCATTGTAGGCCATTGAATAATTAGTTCTACTGCGAGATGAAAATAAGTGTGTTTCCGCGCCTTTATCCTCTTTTTCTCTTCATACACTCCAGTACTGAAGACTATACTCACCCTCCTTAAGTAAGGCGACACATTACTAATGGCGCCAAACACGCAATAAGTTAGGAGTGTAATGGCATTCTAACCAGGGCTCTGAAAATGGGAACTCTTTAGGAGATGGCCGCCGCGGTGGCTGAGTGGTTACGGCGCTCGGCTGCTGGCCCGAAAGACGCGCGTTCGATCCCGGCCGCGGCGGTCGAATTTCGATGGAGGCGAAATTCTAGAGGCCCGTGTACTGTGCGATGTCAGTGCGCGTTAAAGAACCCCAGGTGGTCGAAATTTCCGGAGCCCTTCACTACGGCGTCCCTCATAGCCTGAGTCGCTTTGGCACGTTAAACCCCCATAAACCAAACCAATCTTTAGGAGATATTAGAATGAGTCTTAAAAACATGCAAAAAAGAAAAAGTAAAGGAAATATGTAACAATAAAAATTAACCAGAGTAGAAGAAAATATTAAATAATAGATATGGCAGCCACAGTAATGAATCTCGTGCCGACTTTGTGGAATTTTCCCCGAATCTTGTTTTTAGGCTTTCACTAGCTTTTGAGGTGTTCATGCAATCGCAATCTTTTTATGGAAAAATTATTTGGCGCAGGGTTAGTCCACATGTATCAAAACGGCGCTAATTTTATTCGAAACGAAGACTGTCGAGCGCCATGCCTAGTACGTTTCAAACGCAATGACATATTTTTAAAGCGTCATGTGCACAACGATCGAGACAAGTTTTCAAGCAATTGCAGCCGCATGTTGCTCTTTAACGTCCACCAAAATTTTTCGACGGTTGTTGATCAATCGTCTTCAGTAATGTAGACAGTAACACTAAAGAAGCCCTACTCCTCGCAATTACGAGAAATTAACATATTAGTTCATTTTAGAGCTGCCTACAAAGAGCCCATATTCAGGAAGTGTTCGGCCACAAGTAATTGATATTTCCGCTCCTTTGCGCTCCGCAGTCAGTCGACTCTAACCGCGGAGGCCACGCAAATGTTCGTTTTTATTTTTGCAAAATTGAGCTTTTCTTATGAAAACAAATCGCTCCTCTTGCGATATTAATCTTCTGGCGCAAAGCACTTTTTCCAAATTTAGCTCTGGCACGCCTCTGCTTCCTTCGATCGGCGCAAAAGAGGGGCATACTTTCGTTCACTTTATTCAATGCAACGAATGGACATTTATTTTCCACAAAAACATAGACAATGTCATTCTCCTAAAAAGATATAATGTTGAAGACCAAAGTTTTGCTTCTTTTAATACGCCGCAAGGTAAGCGGTATTTGGCCTCCCGTTGAGAGGTCAACCCCTAGGTGAAGATAAGCACTAAGGAACACAAGGTACTGTCAATCTTGGTGCGAACAAACTCCTTCAAGTGTATTTTAACCACTAAGAACATCTCCGATTGGCGTTTCCTTCCTGATTCTTTGTTTGAAAATTTCTAATTACAAAGGTGCGTTGGCGGAACATTTTGTGTTGTTAGACAGCGCTTTCTGATGGTTTTGTATTTCTTGTTTTATCTCTATTATGGTCTGTAATTTCGTTTTATTTTTCGCACCTCAGAGAGTTAATGTAGTGTATGACGCTCCCCTTTATACTATTATTGGCCGAGGCATCTTGAAATAAACAAATTTTAAATAAATATGTGGGTGCTTTTTTGCTCGCCTTCACCAACATGCAGGGCATTTAGGATGGGTTGAAACCCATGACCGCATGCTCACCGCTCTAACGCCAGAGCGCCTGAGCTACACAAGCAAGTATGATTTTTAATGAAGGAAACAGGGCTTGTGATAATAGACCAGATAAAAACAACGGCCAATCTCTTTGTCCTTTCTTTACCTGCGAATGATCTCAAGTCCTTTTTTTGCCATAAATGAAAAACAAACTGGCCTGAACGGTTTTATGCAATCAGTCAGGAGAGCCTCTACTGGATAATGTTTTAAGCCACGGCATTCGTTAACCGAACTTAACTTTTTAAACTCTGCAATATGAGAGAGTTGGAAGACGAATATTCGTAATAAAAATTAAGGTTTGGTAACCGCAAAGAAATGTAGTCGTGTTTACAAGTGCTGCCTTTTTCCATTTTTGGAAGAGTGACGTTTCTCATACACACGGTGTTAATGTTTTCTGAAACAGTTGTTTCCTGGGCAGTGCAAACGTCTTCTGCTTATCTGAAGACAGCCGTTTAAATGCCTGCAATATCTTTGAATTTTATGGGGGTGAAAGTTTAGAGAAGTCCACAAAGCTTGAATAATGTTTGCTTTCACTTTGAGAACTCTATCACATTGAACGCTCCAGAAGCCTTACTTAGGCATAAAATCATTTCTGGAGCAGTTACTTTTAGATAATAGCCATTCAGACGCCCCCCAAAAACCTATACATGGCTCCGTTTCGTGATCACCTAACCAGACTCTGCCCGGGTGTCTCGCTGCCTTCGTCGTCTCAAGGTGGCGTGCGCGACAGGTCCGAGTGGGGAAGGGGTTGGTGTCCGTGACCACACCTTGCACGGGCCCCGCCTTTCGCTTCGTGATATCTTTGCTGTCATCTGGTTGGACACGTGGTCGTGAGATGCCCCAAACTCTTCGAAACGCCTCTCAGACGCCGCATGCTGGCTAGTGGTGATAGCCCAAAAACATGTGGCGGCTCCATCTTACAAAGCATGTGCTTGGGAGCTGGCCAACAACACGTTGCACAATAACACCTCCAAATATGAGCGTACACACGATCGACAGAACGGGACAGGTTTAAAGCCAGCTGGCGGAATGCGGAGCTGCAGAATAGATGTGTCGCCTGTTTGTGAATTTTCATAGGGCCAAATATGAATGTTTCAAAATGGAACATGTTCATATAGCTCATAATCATCGTCATCATACGCTTGACTACGCCCACTGCAGGGCAAAGACCTTTCCCATGTCTCTCCAATTAACCCTTTCCTTTTCCAGCTGCATCCAACCCTTTTCATGCAAACTTTTTTATCTCAACTGCCCACCAAACCTTCTGCAGCCCCCTGCTATGCTTACTTTCTCTTGGAATGCATATAACGTGATGCCAGTAAAATACACGCAGACTTTCATTTAATATTTTTCCTTTGCCAAACAACCAAGCTGTTGTAATTACTTTTCCTTTGTTTTCTTCATTTAAACCTTTTTTTTTCCTGTGATAGGGCTCCATAAAAACTCGGTTGTGACCAGGCCAAGAATTCGTCTTTTTACCAGTCAGTAATAATTCAGTTTTTGAATATTTCAGCAACGAGTATTATTTTTCGATGTCTTCCACGATCATCATATAGTATGCGAAAACAAAAGTTTAGAAGAAGGCTGTATATTTAAGGGAATAAATAATTGAGTTTAACATGTTTTAATTTTGGAACATTTCAAGTAAAAGGCTGGCAGTAAATTGGGCTCTCATTTGCGACAAGATTAAACCTATCTCTTTGTTTCTGGTACTTGTTTGGGACTGAACAGTTTTGTTTTTGATCTTTTTGGTAGTAACATGCGAGCTGTTCTGAGATCTCGAGGTCAGTGAAGAACCTCTAATAGGATTTAATACCTTTGCGCAGTTTCTTCGCTATGTTGTGTAGATGCGGAAACAAATTGGCCCTGATGTTGACTATAGTAAAAAGGAATGGAAAGTTTTTAAGAGCATCAGCTCTTACTACTTACGATTGTCAAGGTCGCGTCTGTCTGCAGTGCAGGGCAAATTGACCAAAGCCGTTACCACTTGACCGCACTGTATTCAATCGGAAAAGTGAAGCGTTGCACCTCAGTTCATTTCTGCACTGTCGATCCGTTATATATATTCCAGTATAACTGCCACCAAAGTGGGATCCCCCCGGACGCACCATTTGCATAAAAATTGGGGGCTACTTGTTTGATGCAGAATGTTCGAAGTGGTGTCAACTGGCTCGAAATGTTCCTGGGGATAAAATTTCTGATTGAGATGCAGCCCAAAATATGTGTGAAATTCGCAAACGATGAACTTTCAGCCCCGAAACCATGCATTCTGAGGACCTTCAGACGGCCACTAGGGCCGAACAGTAAGTCAGAGGGAGTTCCAGATGAGGTCAAACGATTCGTCGTGTTGTTATGCACACATAAATAAAATTTATTAACTGATATAAGGAGCAAATATACCTTATATAGCGAAGTTGGCTGTAAATCGCAATAGTAGTGAAAATTTCATGATGTAAATGGCGCTGCCTGTGTCTCAGAAAGAATTTTTTAGGCAAGGAAACATCAGTAGGTGCTTTGATGTGGTCTTCTCTACGTCTGCTGAGTACCCCGTTGTAAACAAATGAAGATCCTGTAGCTAACACTCTTAAGTCGAACACTGAGGCAGTGCTGGTGAAGAAATTTTTTTTCTTTTTCGAACAATACAATGCAGCATGGAGGAGAGCGGACACTGGGAAAAATGCCGCTAATGGTAGCTTCAGGTAGCCCCCTTGGTCTAGGTACACACCAAGATCAGTAGGTTCATATACGTAACATTTACAAAAAACAGCGTATCACGAGAGAAATTCAGTTAGAGGGCATTAGACCGACAACAAAAGGAACAGAGTACAGAATGGTAAAAGAAACAACCTACACAGGAATAATTGATGCTTATTTAAATATACCGTATATCACCTTTCCGTATAATATGTCACTTGCGTATCGAGATTTCGTTTACACGTTTTTTCCACACACGTGCACGTTCGAGAACGGCCCATGCGATGAATGGGCGTCGACCAACTGCGCTAAAGGCGGCTGCTTTATTGTACAGAATGTGACCGATATGACCCAAGGATCTGTGAGAGACCACACTCTCGACTGCGGTGTCTGTGAAAACAAGAATAGAACTAACATGTAGGTGTTGGCAGTACGCAATTCGAGGGAAAATTTCAAATTACGGCACTAATTAGGATTCTGTGCTGCTTTTGGCCATCTTGTACAATAACTTGAGTCTGTCTCCGTCGCATGCTCATCTTTTTTGACAAAATCTATCACGCCAGATATTTATTTTTCAGGCCAACCTCTCTGTCTTTCCCGTCAATAAACCCTCCCTCTTGGGAAAAATTAACGCCATTAAGATACATACCAAATTTTTCATAATAACAAGTAGCCCAACACTGGGCCTATGCAACCGGCTGAAAAAGTAGAGGAAACTCAGTAAATTCATGTTACAATGCATTAATAGATATTCTACAGTGTGACGATGGCATTCGCCGTATTTTCGCTCCAAAGAGGTTTCTGTCGTCGCGAATGATGGCTTTAGTTTTGTGGAGTTAATCATCCTCTGCACAAAGTAGTATAAGAAGTGTAAAATTCTTGAGTTCAATACTGCCAGCCTGTGTGCCACAATGTAGCTTCTACAATAGGAACCCGCATCGGGTCTTTGTTGCTGCTTAGACATGATTCCTACCGATCCCAATACGAACCGATAATGGCAGCACATGCGGGGCTCCCCTTATTCGCCCAAATCAGGTCCCCCCTCCAACATACTTTTTAGTAATACTTATGATAGTTCTGAGCACCCCTGAGGTGGATATTTAGTAGCGATAGCATTGCTACTATGCCCGCATTCCCTCAGGAATCTGATGTATGTTCATGTGAAGCACACAATCCAATCACCAACCTTTTACTGTTTGCACATCACAAGCAGAACTCGCAAGCGAACTATTCACCTTCCCGCGGACCTGTTAAGCTAGGGCACTGTGCATCCGCCTAGAGGCACGCTCGATAACCTATCTACCCAATCTCCACCATCCAATAGTGCACTGACCTCCACGCGCTTCCATCATCCGTGAAAATCATGTGGCGCATTCGCAGCCTCCGCTTTAGTCATTCCAGAAGAAAAATATACAAGCAACGCTGGTTATATTGAATTGCCGCACCACCTCTTGCGATTGCCTGCGAAGATTTTCTCATCTGGTTCAGCCCTTGTGGTACCGACATCCGATGAATTGCGGTTCTACAGGGCCAAGCCCAACAAGGACTTGGTCAAGATGCTCACAATGTAGTCTTACTGATTATTTTAGTCGCTGCCCAAGCCCCAATTTCACCAACGGGATCCTTTGGGTCCTAACTTTGCGCATTAAGTTTGACTACAGCTAATTTCAACAGGCCTCCTTAATTTCTTTGTAAGCACTACGCCAAAGTGGGAAGCCCACCTTGAGTTATAGATACTTGTCCTAGGAAAAGCAGCCCATATTTAACCGACAGCACTGGGCATAGTGCGGTAAACTCATGCATGTGTTCTGAACTGCAAAGAAGCTTTTAGCGTCGCATGTAACCAAGGTTGTCTTGAGATGCCTTGCGAGCTGTTGCAGTTTATGGCGTAGTCATTTTCTAATATCGATATAAGTGCGAAAGCGAGAAATATGCGATATTTTAATAGAGTTATGAAGGCTTGAAATATGCAATCATCCTAAAAGTACATTATCATCGATGTAATACACATTTTGCGATAAACTAATAAAACAAGCTAAAGAAGACAAGCGGGGGAACAAACGACACCAAACAAAATAGAATATTTGTTACGTGAAGCAATACAGCCGAAACCTAATGCCGTTTAAAGCTGCGAAGCTTTTTTCGGGCAGACCGGCCGATGTGAAAAGGAAGGAAGAACAAACCACACATTAAATGTGATTGCAATTCCGAGAAATTTGAATTCAAGAGGGTGTAGGCGTTTCTTAAAGAAAAAAACGTCACCCGAGTTCACTAAAACAGCAATCATCGCTATACACTGGAAAGCGATGAGACAGTATCGATTCTTATCACATGACACCAGGAGTTCACATCACGTGCGTAACTGCGGCTTCTGTGGCCGTGGAAGTTACTCATGTGCTGTAGAACCAGATATACTTATCAGCTTTTGCGTGGTCGCTACCTTGAACATGCACAGTAGTAACTTAAGAACCAGTCTTCCTCCAGGAGCCTTTGTCGCGCATAGATCCAGCAGGTTGCCAGCGCAAGCACCGAAAGTCTCAGGAAAGGGGAATTTGTACCATGTAGCAGCCAGATTTAGCGTAACAAATAGCAGTGATTGAAATTTACATCTTAATATTTCTTTTAGAATTGTCTTCATTTTAATTATTTATTTATTTGTGACGCTAAACTTGCAGCACGGTATAAAACGTGCCTTTATTATTGAAAGTTATAATACGTTATAAAAGGCGTGAAGTCTGGTTAAGTCTAAAAAGTCACACAATCTTCGGGCGTAAATGTTTTTCGTTAGCCCCAAGTGGAAGTTGGAGTCATTGTTTGAAGACAGGCCTGTCTCTTGAAGAACGCGAGCCCGCACCAACGAAGTTCCTGGGGAGGTCCAGAGTAGGTGGCGGACAGTGGTGTCAGAAGCGGGTGCTTCGCAGTGAGGGCATTTTTCCGGCGCAGAAATCTTCTCACTTTGCCATAGGTGGCAAACTGCAGGCGTGAGGGCCACTCCGACCAGCAGCCGCCTCAGAGAGACCTCCTCCACCCGCGATAGGTTCGGGGGAGGGTGGTAGGTACACGGGGCAATGAGATAACGTGTACGCTTCC
Organism: Amblyomma americanum; assembly: GCA_030143305.2. Lineage (NCBI taxonomy): Eukaryota > Metazoa > Arthropoda > Arachnida > Ixodida > Ixodidae > Amblyomma > Amblyomma americanum. The sequence continues at coordinate 142,941 of JARKHS020035035.1, read as the reverse complement.
TCGGGGTGGCTGAAAATGTGAAATGTATCAGTAGTGGATCTGGAGGCAAAGAGGCAAGGGGAGTTTGCGGAACGTCCGTTAAACGAGATATCATGTCAGGTACGATGCTATCGACATCCTTGCGAGCTTGAGCCCAGTGGATGAGTATAGGCACTGGATAAGATTGACAAGCAGCACGTATGGCCTGGGAAACCCGAAGGGTACCACGGACTTTCTTTAGATGATTCTGAGCTTCTTGTGAACGAGTAACTACGTGCAACTGGTTATAAAGAGGGTCTTCAGGTAAAGCTACTATGGCATTTAAAATCGCTTGCAGCTACAAGGGAAGAGATCATGAAGTGTCAGTGCAGTAGGTTTGGCGGCTGTAGAGTTGAGGCTTTGTCGGGCTTTTAAAAGCAGTTGATCCCCCAGTTGGAGTTTTGGCGACATCCGTGTAAAAGATATAGCCATCATGTTGCATAGAAAAACCTGGTGGTAAAGGCGGAGAGACGAACTCCGACTGCTTATGACGAGCAGGCTTGTTTGATGTAATGTGACAGTAATCCCATGGAGGTGGCTGAGGATCAAACATCGAACGAAGAGAAACTTTCCGTGCTCTATTAGTTTGTCGCTGGGTAATTACATCTTCCAGTGTGTTGATTGGCGCATACTACTGCAGCAGACAAATAGGAGTTGCTCGGGGTAGGCCAGTAATGACTCGCATGGCTTCGTGGTGGAGGGCTTTAATTGTAGACCACTGTCGTTTAGTAAGTTGTTGATACTAAGCCTGGTATAGGAGCCGAGGTTGAAAGACAGCACGAACAAGTCGACGAGCTGTATCTGAGTGGGCACATCCAAAGCGATTGGCTATTCTGCGGATGAGGCCAAGTGTGTTTATAGCACTCTTGCGCATAGCTGGCAACCAAGCCGTGCCTTTGCCTGAACCATGATTGTGCAGGCCCATAACAATGGTATGTTTCACTTCAGGAACTGGTTGGTGCATTGTCAGTAGTGAGCACGAACAGAGTGGCTTTGAAAATACGTCGGCCAGCCAACATGGACATTGGAGGATTTGGCGAGGTTGAGGGACAGGCCAGTATTGGCAAGAAACTTGTGAAGAAGATTGAGGGCATTTTGCAGAACGTCTTGCTGCACCTGGGCGGACCAATTTGTGGACCATAGAGTGATGTCTGCATATGCTAGAACTTGAAAATCAGGAAGGGTGGGGAGATTGCGTATCAGAGAAATGAATGCGATGTTAAATAGAGCTGAGGCAAAAACTAAGCCCTGCGGTACTCAGCGGTTATATATGAAGCGGCCTGTGGGTTTACCATTAACGCGGATAGCAAATGTCCGCTTTGAAAGAAAAGCATGAATTTCTGGACACAACTGAAAGGGCGTGCCAAGTGATGACACAGTGTTGAGAATGAAATCCAGGGTTCGACGGAAACCCGTTTGGTCGGGTATGTTCATGGCGGAAAATTTTCAAGCGCCGACCAATCGTTAAAAAGATAACGTTTCGGCCCCCGCTTACGGGGGCCTTGTTCACAATGAAAGAAAGACAGGAGTGAAGGTAAGTTATATAGGTTTCATGGTATGACGCAAGCAGCGGGAGTATATCGCGGGTAGATTGCCTTCGTTGCGATTAAGCGTGTTTGCCGTCGTCTGAATATAAAAAGATTCTAGGTAAAGCCTTGTCGTCTTGCTCTTTTCTTTCCGATTATCCTCGAGCCGTCCCAGTCGATGTCATGGCCCTCAGAGATAGCATGATCAGCCAGTGCGTTTGTTGCCACGCGCTTGTCCTTGACATCATTGTGGTGCTGCTGCAATCTTTTCCGAACATCACCTGTTTCACCGATATAGACATGCTCGCAATCAGTGCAGGGAACCCTATACACGATGCCCGGGAACTTCTCCTTCTTTATCATGTCTTTACTGTAACCAACGCGTGTCGCAGCTTCTGCGTGGGTACATGTGCGACGTCGACTTCGTACGACTGGAATATGAGGGATAAACTTTCACTTACTCCGGGGACGTAGGGTATCGGATTCCTTTTCTTCTTCTCTCGCTGGGGTTGCTGTGGCGGCGGGTGAGCTAGGCGATTCTCGGATTTTCGTATAAAAGAACTGGGATAGCCCGAAGCCATCAGGTCGCGGAGAACGGTGTCCAGATCTGTCTTTTTCTCTTCCAGCGTAGAGCAGAGGTTCTCCGATCGGCAGATAAGCGAGGCAACAACGGACTTCTTGTGACAGGTCGGGTGTACGGAACTGAAGTTGAGGTACATGCCAGTGTGCGTGTCCTTCCTGAATACACTGAATGATATTCCAGGGCCGTCGCGTTTCACCAGAACGTCCAAAAAAGGCAGACGGCCATCTACTTCCTCTTCCGTGGTAAACTGTATGGCCGGTTTCATGCTGTTCAGGTGCAAAAGAAATGTACTCACAGCCGATTTCTTGATTATGCAGAAACAGTCGTCCACATAACGAAGAAAGACTTTCGGGCGCGGCGTGAAGCTTGAAAGGGCGCGGGACTCCCGTGACTCCATTGTCAAGTTCGCAGCGGTCAAAGAAATTGATGCTCCCATAGCCGTACCATGAACGTGTTTATATATGCTCTCCTCCATCAATTTCTGCGAGCGCTGCGTACTTGACAATGAAATCACTGGAGTCCCGCGCCCTTTCATGCTTCACGCCGCGCCCGAAAGTCTTTCTTCGTTATGTGGACGACTGTTTCTGCATAATCAAGAAATCGGCTGTGAGTACATTCCTTTTGCACCTGAACAGCATGGAACCGGCCATACAGTTTACCACGGAAGAGGAAGTAGATAGCCGTCTGCCTTTTTTGCACGTTCTGGTGAAACGCGACCGCCCTGGAATATCATTCAGTGTATTCAGGAAGGACACGCACACTGGCATGTACCTCAACTTCAGTTCCGTACACCCGACCTGTCACAAGAAGTCCATTGTTGCCTCGCTTGTCTGCCGATCGGAGAACCTCTGCTTTACGCTGGAAGAGAAAAAGACAGATCTGGACACCGTTCGCCGCGACCTGATGGCTTCGGGCTATCCCAGTTCTTTTATACGAAAATCCGAGAATCGCCTAGCTCACGCGCCGCCACAGCAACCCCAGCGAGAGAAGAAGAAAAGGATTCCGATACCCTACGTCCCCGGAGTAAGTGAAAGTTTATCCCGCATATTCCAGTCGTACGTAGTCGACGTTGCACATGTACCCACGCAGAAGCTGCGACACGCGTTGGTTACAGTGAAAGACAAGATAAAGAAGGAGGAGTTCCCGGGCATCGTGTATAGGGTTCCCTGCGCTGATTGCGAGCATGTCTATATCGGTGAAAGAGGTGATTTTCGGAAAAGATTGCAGCAGCACCACAATGATGTCAAGAACAAGCGCGTGGCAACAAACGCACTGGCTGATCATGCTATCTCCGAGGGCCATGACATCGACTGGGACGGCTCGAAGATAATCGGAAAAGAAAAGAGCAAGACGGCAAGGCTTTACCTAGAATCTTTTTTATATTCAGACGACGGCAAACACGCTTAATCGCAACGAAGGCAATCTACCCCCGATATACTCCCGCTGGTTGCGTCATACCATGAAACCTATGTAACTTAGCTTCACTCCTGTCTTTCTTTCATTGTGAACAAGGCCCCCGTAAGCCGTGGCCTAAACGTCATCTTTTTAACGATTGGTCGGCGCTTGAAGATTTTCCGCCAGTGTGGAGAATGGTTCGTGCAGAATGTTGTCGTATGCCTTCATGATATCTGTTGCTATGACTGTGCGAACGACACTGCTCTGAAGTGGCAGACAAGCAGACAGATAGACAGAAAAACTTTATTTGGCAAGCGAGCTTTAGACCTTGCAAGGTCCCTGAGCCAGTGCCCGGTCCCGCACTGCATGAAGTAGGTAATGTCGGGACGTTACGTCGGCAGCCCAAATCACCGCAGCGAGCTGCGATGTCGGTTCTGCAGACGTGAGCAGGACCTCTCAGTCCTCCCAGCTCGAGATGGGGTGCTGTTCTTGCGTGGGAGAGTCAGCAGGGCTACCGAAAATGATGTGGGAGAGTGTGGCGTGATGGTCACCGCATAGAGAGCATGCAGGGGATGTGCCACTATAGTGGGATAACAGCTGAGGGGACGAAAGAGAGCGGGTCTGGAGGCGACTGAAGAGGATGTGTTGGGAGTGCGTAAGAGAGGGTTGGAAAGGGGGTAAATCCGACGGTCCAAACGGAGTATTTGCGTGAGCTCCGCAAAAGGTGTGCGCCCGCTCCCTCGAGTATCCTGGATCGAGGCTGTCCTGAGCCCGGCAAATCAAACCTCGGGCCAATTTATCGGCAGCACCATTTCCAGGGTTCTCAGAGTGAGCCGGCACCCACTGGCGTTCTACACTGCGTGGTAAAGTTTGGGTAAGGGAGTTCAACAATTGCCAGACAGGGATGTGAATCCTGCCCCTGGCAAAGTTGGCCAGAGCGGTTTTGGAGTTCTTGACGATGTATTGGGGCGTCCAAATGTGCAAAGGCTAGGGCCTTGGCGCTCTCCTCTGCCTCCTAGGCCGTAGAGATTAAGGCAAGACGTTGAGGTAGGGGTTGGGGTAAGGTTTGATTGTGTGCAACTGTTACCGCTCGTGCTGTACGTGCGGCGTCTACCTAAACGGCATTGTGGCCTTGCCCATAATACTTATGGAGGGCATTAGCGCGAGCGACGCGGCGATGGATGTGATATTCGGGATGGACGTTTCGAGGAAGGGGTTTCACAACGAGAGGTGTATGGATGTGTCGAGGGAGGGCTATAAGGGTTGACTGGTTAGTCGGTATGTTGATGCGAAGGGAGTAGAGTATATGGCGGCCAGTGGCGCTCGTGGCAAGTCTTAGCTTCTGTGTCTGAAGGTGCGCGTCAACTAGTTCCTGAATGGTGTTATGCATGCCTAGTGCAAGACGTTTGAATGGGCTAGTGCTACGAGGTAGTTTAGGGCTTCCTTAGTCGCCAGGCGGATCATGGCGTTCACGCGTTCGGTTTCCGTGTGGTTCAATTTGATATATGTGGTTGCATATAGAATGCAGCTAAGCGTAAATGCATGCATTACTTTCATGTTGTTCGCTTCGTCGAAATCCTTGTTAAGGGAATATACTGGGCGTAGAAGGTGCAACACGGATTGCGTGGAGGCCTTGAGTCTTCTAAGTGTATGTTCATTTCGTCCACAACACTTGTCCTCCACTTCGTCCAGAAGTGGAGGACAAGGATGCGGAGGGTGGGTGTGATGGGCATAAGGGATCCTTTTAAGGAGTTTTGGTAGGGTGAGTTAGCGCCCATCCAATGACGTATCACGTCGTAGGCAAAGCGGTCAAGACCATCCTCAGCTTCGTATCCTGGTCGGAAACCAATTTGGGAAGACGAATATTTCTGGTGATGATGGAGCCAATGCTGAAAAGCAACAACCTCTGAAGGGTGCCGCGAGGAATAATCGAAGGGCTGCTGAAGGACTGCGGAGCACTCGTGCAACTTGTCTCTCCCGCACGCCACAAGTGGGATTGCCGACAGGCGTACTGAGCTGAGGACACCACTCTGTCCAGCGCTTGTGCAGAAGGCGTTTAGAATACTTACGGGCTTTAGCGGTTACTATGAAGTTCCGTTCGTGCATTCTGATTTGACGGATGCTGAGTGACGTATAAGCCCAGCTGCTTGCGCCTTGCTCAGAAATGAAGGAGGTGAAACTCAGGATTTTGTTGCTCTTCGTTGACATTGGAAGAAATCGAGCGAAGACTGTCCAAAAAGTGACATGGATCTTGCGGCGAATTTTACGTCATGTAGCAAGGTGGAAAGTTGAGCTGGTTGGTGCATGATCTTGTGGCAGGAACAGCGCAGCACGAGAGACAAAGGCGGGACGGGCGGGATACGACACTGCCCGCCTGTCCCTTCGTCGTGTCCCGCTTGACCCTTCTTTGTCCCTCGTGCTGCGCTGCCCTGCCAGAGATTACGTAATGTACTTGAGGCAAAGTCAATTAGAATGTGGGAGTGATCACTGCCCCAGGTGTCTGCTTCGCAAGACCAGTGAGGATTGCCGGGACCCCCGCCACCACGTAAGGTCCAGAGTTGATGAAGCACGCGGCCGGGTATAAGTAGAGTAGTTGTTCAGAAGTGTAAACGACTGGACGAAAAATGTGTCGTAAATATGATCTCCACGTTTAGAGTTATGAGTGTATTCCGAGGCTGTGTGTGGCCCATTAAAATCTCCTCTAACTAGCAGGGGTACACCTGGGTAAGAGGTGCGCAGATGTGCAAGATGTGTAAGAAAATATTTTTTGTAGTGAATGAAACCCCTTCTGAGCAGAATGCATGAAGACCTATGTTATAGAAATCACCATCAATACCTTTTTTTAGTCAATAAGTGGCACAAGCTGTTTTAAGTAGCGGATGTCAGAAAATATATGTTCGAAAATAAGATGACATTGGTCATAAAACTGTGTGTCTCAAGAGCAGCTTCAAGAAATCTGGGCGCATAAACAGAAAGATAAAGGCTGTCAAGCATGAAGCCGGCACGTAAGCAAGTAGGATTGCACAAAGAATCGTGTGTTGAATGGGACGGAAGAGTCGGCATTTAGTGCGCCTCGAGGACAGTACAGCCGAACTGCGCAACGTTGCAGAAAATATATGGGGCGAGAATAAATCGCGCCATGACGCGAAATGACGCCACATTTAGGCGGCGCCTGTGCGACAGTAGAGGCATGATCACAGGCGTCGTGGCGACTGGGTGCGAGGACATTCTCGCCAGCTGCAGCTTATAAATCTATAAAGGAAGATAAATGGCGTCACTCGTTACGATGGTGCCTACACTGTGGCTTAGTTTTCGTGGTGATGGCTTTTTAGCCCTGTTTGCTCTCAATTTATGAAGCTAACTGATCTTTATCATCTCTTTTGTAGCAAGGCGCTGCACCGGCCAGTCATTAGCTACAAGCATTCCGCAGGCGCTGCTCAACGTATTTACTGTTGCCGTTATGAATCCCGCTAAAATTCTCTACGCCAGCAGTTCGGGGTAAATTCTGCTTTATCAGGACGAAAAATAAATCTTACAAAGACTGCAAGCAATGCTTTTCGCTGTGTAGAGCGCTCAAATTTATATTGATGCCGCACGAATAACATAAGGGCAGTTCGCATTGGCTAGTGCAGGCACGTACCCTCAGTGCGCCTGTCTGCTTCAACAATATAGATTCCCCGCAAACAGCGTTCACGACAACTGAGAACAAATACAAATGCGGTACTCTTTAGGTGTGTTAAATGGTTAAAAACTTATTTAGAAGTGAAGAATTCCGTACAGATTGTGATAACTTATGCAAATAGCAACGTCGGAATGCCGGGAATAGTCACGTAAACAATCGAAGAATCGCGAAATCAGTTTCTGCTTCGAAGATGCACATCGCATATGAAATAGTGCAAAACATTATAGCTTTTCTGGTGGCAGCATATGTCTGCCCAAAAATGATCGACAAAACTGCTACCTCGCTCGCTGTTTAGCTATACATTATTAATGCAGTCACTGTAGTATAACGTAAAAGTCATCTTACTCGCAACAAGAAGAATAGCAATGTCCCTGAAACTATAAAGTTATTGCAAGGGGCTGGGCAATCTTACGAACAGATATGAGCTAGATCTGTGCACAATTCTGTACACACAGCCTTAGATTATTAAATACCAAGATGTAAGATTCATACGGTGTCACCTTATATTATTTAGTGTTGCTTTGTTGGAACATGAAGGGTACAAGTACAGATTATAATATTGTTTTTAAAAAAATATATTGAAAAATACTAGAAAGGTTTACCTTCCACGGGCGACCACACAAGAAATGAGCAGCACCAAGTAACTCATGAGTGTTTTGCTGTAGTAGTAATAAGCCTTGTATTGATCCTATCGTTATACATTACAAATCCAGAGTGAACTTAAGTTGTTTTCAACATTTTCATCTTGTTGAAAACTTCTCTAAAAATAAAAACGTCGTTCGTCAGATGCTTCTAGAAGTGAACGCTTCGACATAAAGCACCTCCAAAAGCAAGTACACTATAACATTTAGCTGAAAGTTCCTCTACATCATTATCAGAAAGTGTTTTAATTTGTATTTGATGCAAGTAAAAGCCGGCTGGCATTCTTTTGAATAAGTGGTCATGTGCAGTTTAGACAAAGTGGACTTTCATCTTTGTTCTCCCTATGAATATGTTGTGATCTCTAATTAGGTCAAACTGAACTTCAGTCTAAACCCCTAAATTTAAAGAACACTTCGTCTTAGAGATATTTCCTTAAGACTTAGAATTACTACGCTGTGAACATTTCATAAAATATATTACACAAACAATTGCTTCAAGCAATCTCTGTTTACTCCTCGAATGTACTCGTCGTCTCGTATAAATCACAACGTAATGATTCACTTTCACACTGCAGGGCTGACCAGCTCACAAAGTCTTTCGTTCCCAAAACTGCCTCGAACTGCAACTACCAGCCCTTTGTCGTAGTCATCATTATGGACCGTGTAAAATTTAAAGATGCTGTCTCTACTCATTTACTAATACAAATCATGTTTTTAACTTTTGGCTATTTTTTCGTAATATACCCTCTCTTCTCTGTGATGCCTGACTGACTGTGAGTGTAATGAAACGAAATGAAATGTGGGAACCAATACTTCAAACCTGCAATGGCATGTGATTTGTCATACCATAGCTGCTGCATTTGCGTTCAAGCGTGTTGGCATCGTGTCTTCTCAAGGTGCCACTGCAGATTCATGTCAGGCTCCCTCCTGTTCCTAGTCGCTTGTCTCAAGATCCGGAAAGGGTGCTTCAATGGATCCTTTTTTGCGGCATTAGCTTGGACTGCTTGGAGAAACTGCTTTCATAGATTTCACGGTTCTAGAACGCACTATGCGGTTACGCAGTTTGCAAATTATTGCAGTGGTATGTCCGGCACGCAATCCACAGCTGTTTCAATGCTTGAAGTAGAAACAAGAGACAATGAAGAAACGGGCTGCCTGGTGTTTGGGACCGGGTTGCCGGAGAGCGGAGCAGTACACTGCCTAGACTGATATTTGATAGTGTTGACTGTCATGACCCAGACTCTTTCAGATCAATTGGAACTATTTGGAACCAATTTTCTGGTTTCTCAAGACTTCGTTACGCTGCTCGCGGTGACGTGGGTCGGTGCAGAATACGCCAGTATGGTCATTTCCGAATGAGCAATGTGACGCAACTTGCTTCCATGACAGCCTGTTCTGCACGTCGCGCAGGCAACAGTGTAACGCCGATAATAGCCACAGCACAACAAAATGTCTGACCAGCGTTGGGAGGCTTTTCTGTTCTAATGCTGTCTCAGCCGAAAACTTGTGTGGATGTGCAATGAGTTGGGAGAGTATGCCCCGCGTGACTGAGCTCCACGTTGGGGCAATAGCGGCGCCGATGACACCATACAGTTTGTTTAATAATAATAATAATTGGTTTTTTGGGGAAAGGAAATGGCGCAGTATCTGTCTCATATAACGTTGTACACCTGAACCGCGCCGTAAGGCACGTGATAAAGGACGTAGTGAAAGAAGAAAGGAAGAAAGGGGTGCTGTAGTGGAGGGCTCAGTAATAATTTCGACCACCTGGGGATCTTTAACGTGCACTGACAGCACGTTAAACGCAGCCGCCGCGGTCGGGTTCGAGCCCAGGAACTCCGGATCAGTAGTCGAGCGTCCTAACCACTGAGCCACCGCGGCGGGTATACAGTTCGTTTCCCACACTGGTATTTTAAAAATACAAGTACAAGGTTCCTGTGGTTTTTCCGCCCCAAAGTAACTGGCTGCCTTGTGCACTAAAACTGATCTCAACAAGGCAAACAAAACTGAATCCAAAAACAGACGTGCAGCTCAGCTTGTTAAATGTGCTGTGGGAGTCGTCTATCAGATACCTCTCACGTTCGGAAAGAAGTACATCGGCCAAACCGGCCTCTGTATTAACGACCAATTTGCAGAACATAATCGTGATTTACAAAATTGTACTGGTTCACATTCGCCGCATCATTGTAAAGCCTACGGAGAAGAACGAAAGGTGTGCAGCAAGGCTGAAAGAAACGAAGGTTTTAAAGAGAAGTAAGAACCAGACAGCCCGTGAACTGTTGGAGGCCTTCTATATTAAAAGCAACTGTAGTGATTGTATTAGTGCCCCATCTATTACCATTTCTAACAATGAAACTGCTTTTCTAGATTCACGGGGGTTAGATACCTGTGTGCCTGAATTATTTTTTTTTGTACTTCGTTTGTACAATCCCCGAGCGCATGTGTGGTTCTTGCTGCCCATCTTGATTCATCAGCATATGCCGTGAATAAAAACTTCGAAGTTGCACCTGTTTCGTCTCGCATGCTATGTGTTGTCCGTTTAGCACTACAAACATTTTCTGGGAACATGCACCAAACAGCCCCCCAAGAAGTATTACTCAGTCGCACTTGCGTTTCACGTGATTAGTTGTTATAGCTGGTCGCCTCTAATGACACAGCGTTACATGATGCAAAAACGAAAGCGATATATTTCGGAAAACAAAATCTTTGGGTGCGATGGAACATGTGTGGCTTCAGGGAGCGCAGATTTCTATGAATGCTGCCAGTGCCTTCACGGCCAAAGGTGCGTGTGACAAGTTACACTGCACAGTCTACTACTGAGTCTCTTAGTTCTCAGACCGAATATTCGGTAGACAACAGCGAGCTGCAATACTGAAACAGATCCATATCTTATCGTTGCAATTTGGTTTCAGTTCATCCCCTCCTGCCGCTGGCGTTGGGCTTTCCACACTACGAGCGGAGAAAGCCATTCCACTGAAAGCATTAAGCATTCACGCCTAGTACCTCTTTCCAGCGCTCACTGGTTCATAAATACCAAAACATGCATAATTACTCTCATTTATAGGTTGATACGTCAATGTAACGCCGTTGCCACTTACCGGGAAGCCGAACCGCTTCTTTTGTGCTGAGAATTCCAATCTCAGTTGGAGAGAGCAATCGTATCGTTTGTTGTATGTCTTGCACGGTTATGCAGCCTCTACATGAGTGAACCAATTTACAGTGCATTCTGCGTGATTTGATTCAAGTGCATGATTTAATACTATGCACGACAGAGTTTGTTGTCCCGTGCAAGCCGTGTCCTGTTTTTCAATATCTGTTGGTGCATGTTTGCGCCATTTGGAGTTGGGTAAAATGTTTCTGCCACCGTTTCCATTCCAGCCATGCTGTTTAAATGCGATTCTTTTCATAATACCGGTATGCACTTTTTCTCAGGTTTTGATGTCTTCACGCACCCTGTGTTCCTATAGAAGTGAGGTGCCGACACACCTTGTAGCCAACAGTTCTCAGTCCCTACATCGCGTCGCACTGAATGAAAACATCTTTGCCAGGAGCACCCAAAGGCCCAGTCTTCTAAAATAAGTGCAGAGCAGAGCAGCTGGGGGAGGGGGGGGGGGGGGGGGGCGAGGCGCAGTGCTTGTTTCGTGCGCGAGATTAGGCATAGACACTAAGTTTCTTTCTAAGTTAATTTAATTCAAAGAGGGCGCTGAACTTAAGCAAGCTTGTTGCTGGCACAATTCTTTTCAATTCCCCAACGACTGCCACTGCCAAATACAAATAGGGGTCTGCATGAAAATAGTATGTAGATAGACATAGCAGCCGCACTCGGACCTCGGCATAATGCTGGCATGTTGCGCGTTCACACGTGAGGCCTTTTTTGGGCTAGCACATGTATTGAGCATTCACCGCATTTTGCTGCTGTGAGTCTGCCTGCTTCTCTGAAGCCGGTTTTGTTGCAGGCTGCTCACGTGCGCAGCAGCTGAGCCTCAGCCGGCCGTGTCAGAGTGCAGCTGATATAATCGCGAGAGGCTGCCCGCTAAGAGCAAGCGGAATCGAAACCCAACCCAAGCAACCCAAGTCCCACTGATGGCAGCACCTTCCATACAAGGGCAGTGGCGCATCGCTTGACCGCTGCACCACTGATACAGGAGTGTTAGGAAGACTCCCGGGGATATATGAATCTAGAGAATGACCATTTGCGCAATTGTGAACATTAGCCCATTATCGCTAACCGAACAACTGCCATCCGTGGACATTCGATCTGATGACCGGAACCGAAGTGAAAACCGAACTGCTAACGCAGCTAATCCACATTTGGTAAATTACCCCTATCAACCATATTTTATTTTGTTATCGTTGACTATTGTCCCAGCTTCAGATAAAACATTGATGTCTAGAGGACATTGGCGTTGCGCCTAACAGCGCAGCTTTTCTCATACAGACGCATTGCGCATTTGAGCGGTGGCTATAGCCGGAACCTGGTCCATGCCTCTTACTAAGAGCCCAGAGGACGATTGGAAAAATGCAGTGTCAGGAAGCGCATGCTTTGAGGGTATTTCAGCGTCTACTGCCCACTAATCGTACAATGATGTATAGGCAAAAGCGTGCTTTGTACGAACCGAAACGTTAAGCTGCTCGAAGCTACAATCAAAGCCAGAGTCGCCTCCAGACACATGCTACCCCTGGCTATTAACGCCGCAAGACAGACCAGAATTAGTCGACCTAAGCAAAGCTAAACAGAGCAAGCCAAGTAAAAAAGCAGAATAAAGCCAGTAAATATCTGTTGGAGGCACTATAACTCTCTTCTCAGCCTCCTATCACATTTGAGTGCGTTCCATACGCATTTCCTTGACATGTAGAAATATTGTGTCCGACGCGCTCTCACTCTCTGTGGAGGAGGCTTCTGCATTCCTTATACGACGGGGGCTGGCCGACACCTGTGCTGGCGACGCAGACATTCATACGAGGTTAACACTGATTCCGAACAGCAAGTAAGTCGGCTGCAGCATGACGCCGCCCGTAAGCAGTTACCAACGAAATCAGTAATATAGGTTGTATCGCGTCTCGCTTCGAGCTTTGGGCAGCTAGTCAGCACTGGCATGCTGATTAATCATATCTAAGAGTGACAATTACAAAATCTTATATAAGTTTATTACTCTTGTCAGTATACATCTGTTCAAAATGAGCCCACAGCTGCGTTTGTTACCCAAGTCCGTTCACGATTATCACTAGTAAATTAATTTCCATTGATAGTGTTTTTAATCGTCCAACACACCCAACTTTTCGCAGCATTTTTAAGCCTTATATATATGTTATAGCAAAGCGCCTCAAAAATTTCATCTTTCTTGTTGCTGCTGTGATAGAGGGATCATAGGAGAACTAGGCAGGAGGATGCGATAAAATAAAAATTGAAATAAAATTTAGGTGGACACTTTAGCCCACTTGTATTAAGCGTTTGACGTAAAAGTTTTAGTGGCGAACGCTCATGCATGCGGACTTGGTCGTTCTTGACATTACGTTCATAGATCCCTAGGTGTTCTCAACCAGTCCTAGCGTAGTGGTGTAACAGCGCAGCGTTTAAGTGATGGGTCTGCGATTGCAGGTGCTGCCATCCGTGGGGCATGTGTTACCCAAGAAGCTCGTTCTGGTCAACAGCTCGCCAACACTACCTGATTTAACTGCCTCCTGCCACGGTGGTCAGCTTCCTCAGGAATGGTGGGCAGGTTGTCATGGCGCCGCAAAGACACAGGACCTAGGTTGCCGAACTTCATGTATTTCTCACTCACAGCGCTGACACCGACAACGACAACACCGTATGTTCCGGACAACGGGAGTCTTTACGCTGTCCCGTTAAAACTTTATCAATATCTCGCCGTTGTTACATTATCACGGACACAAGGTCTTGGTTTCACTTTCTTCTGAAAGGGGGATGGAGATAAATTTAGCACCGTTAGCACCCCAATTTTAGTCTTGCGCACGCGCGTACAAACTAGGCTTCAAAACTCGCTTGCTTCTTGTAACCTTCTTTTCACGTGTATGTGCCCTGCATATAGAGCATCGACGTTGGAAGAGTAAACCCTAGGTCTGTGTCACGTATATTGCACTAGAGTGGAGAAAAATAAAGAGGAGTGTTCTCAAATCACTATGAGTCTGGCGCGGGTAGTAATTTACGTGGTTAACATATTTTTAAAACGCATCAGGCTATAGTTAATGAGCAAAGATTGCATTAGCTAGCTCTTTTCTTTTATTTTCTCAGCGTATTTCACGTCGCAATTTTTCGCATATTTCACGTCGCCGCAATATTTGCTAAAATCGCGATTTTAGACGTTTTCTTTGAGGTGACTCAGATTTAGTGGCGGTTTTCCCTTCAACACCAGGTATAGGACTGTTTGTTGCCGCTACTTATTTATAAAGTAGAAACCTGGAGGATAACGAAAATTGATTAAATAAAATAAGAGACAGCGCCATCAGCTATTAATACGCAGAATTATGGGTGTAATTTTAGGCACCAGAAAAAGCGCGGATTGAGCCAACAAAGAAATGCCGCTTGATGATGAGAAATGGCAACCGACAAGACAATTGATACCAAATCAATATCACCAATGGTACCTTGAGGTAATTGAGGTAACGGCATGAATTCCATGGAAGTTCAAGCCTATAACAGGAGGCGTCAAAAGGTGAGTTGGGAAGATGACATTAGGAAGTTTGCAGGGATAATGTGCCGCGGCTTCCACTAATCCTGCTTAACTGGACTGACAAGGCAGAGGCGTTTCGCTTGAAGCGGACGTACGACGCCACTAAAAGTGCTTTGTTCAGGAACTCCTCTAGCATTCACTTGCGACTGAGGAGAAAAAACAGTTTTCCGAAATTACACCACGGGCTGTGTTCAAATCTCGTTGTACCAGTGTTTAAGGCAGGGATGTCCCCAATAAATACACCGTTAAAAGAACAGGGGCGTCTACATTCTCCGGTTGGGATCGCATACCGTCCATAAGGACAAAGTGAGGTCCCGGCATTAGCAGGCGGTTGCGCTAACGACAGCGCAGATTATTTATTATTCGTTGTTTGGTTCACTATTTGAGTTTAGCCTTGCAGCGTATTTGTTTTCCTAAAATGCACCACTGTGTTAGCATCACCTTTTGGTTTTCTTTCTAGTCGGCATTTTGAAAAGTGAATATCGCGAAGAAATCTTATTCGTTACTTCGAACATGGAAGCAGTCTGGCACTGGAAAACATTAAAACCAGCTGAGTGCGCCGTGTGTGTCCTGGAAAGAGTTGACTATTCAGCGACCAGTGATGCTCAAACCAAAGCTGTTGTCGCTCCGAAAAGAACGCTGCAGGATATAGCTACAAATATTTCTGAATTAAAGTTGCGATAGAAGGGATTGATTTGCGCAGAGATAAGTTTGAAAGAGTCATACGTCCCAAACTTATATCGGGGTGCCTGAAAATTGAGCTTCAGAAGAATGTATGTCTTCCCTGGCTTGAACTATGGCCAGTAGTTAAAGATGGCGTCGTTTGCAGAGGCACGTAGATTTGCTTTTTCTGTATACGACTGATTAATAATTTTGCCCCGTTTTATTTAGGACCAGTAAGGCATCTTGGAGTGATGGCAATTTACAATAGGCAAGATGCCTCTGGCCTTGAGAGATTTTGAGAGAACCAGTGCGTGCTCGTAAAAAGACGCATGTCTCTATGTGCGATTTCGATAATCAGAACAATAGGTTTATATACAAGGTACTCGTTCACTCTCCAATAACCTGGATGCTGAATGTAAAAACTTAAAAGTTTTCTTGCATGAAAAATCTGCGTTGTTGATTCATCATTAAGTTAAGTATCCTAAGGAAAGCTACACTTTTACTCTAAGTTTCTGCTTATACGGCGCAGCGGATATTTATATGGCATGGTTCTTCAAGGCGTGTTCGGTTGGGTGATAGTTAATCAATAATCGGAACATTACCAGGCAAACAAATCGCTAGTATACACGACTAACTAGGAAACTCACTCTTGTGGGTGACCTTCCGTCAGTCCTCGTGAAATGTAGTGGGAGTAGTTCAACGGAGTTGTAGTTATGGTCGGGCATGAAAAAATATTGAAAGACCGAGAATACTGTTTTGCGCTTTGCACTAAACTGATCCTTGAAGTACGCCTAGAAAAGAAATAAAATGACGTTTTAGCATAGTCGGAAAGAGTAGCATGCGGCAGCAAAGTGCCTAGGCTGCGTGCAGCTATCTGTCATTCATTATATTGTTAAAATAGCGGGATTTTGATGAATCTACTGGAAAACAATTTGCGTATACCCTAAGAAGACCAACAAAGCATTCTAATTTCCAAGTACATGAAGCATGGAGATACGATTATACCCTCATTAGAAAACAGATTTTGTGTAAACAGGTTTTAAGACAACCATTAATTTTGTTAAGTGGAAATAAGCCTGGCGTCGGATATGATATGTCCTAAATGAGCCCTGCTCCGTTCGCCTAAAAAGATAATGTGATTTCTGGTGGGGGCCACTTGTTTCACAAGGTCGCCTTAAGCGCATGAACCTTATAGTGAGAGTATTCGTTATGAGCCACCTGGGGTCGCCAGGTCAGGTTTTCATGGAAGGAGTTCACTTATGAGAGCCTGAACAGTCCGGAGGGTTACGATTATTTCCTCGCACCTTTGCTTTGAGCAAGCCCAAAACGTCGCAGTGAGCGTTACCTGTATATTATTAGGTATCTAACTTAACACTCATAAGGTGAGGCTAACCTGTCGCCTCTTTGTCAGAAGAAAGGGTACTCGGCGACCACGTGCTCATGATTCGGGCAAGGGAGCAGAAACACAATCGGTCTGATCTTCCTCCGAACTCGGCCGCGCCAACCCTTTAGCGATCTACAGTTACCGCAATGGATTGATTACGGTCTCCTCGATTACGGTTGGGTGTGTGTACATGCAGCAAGCTTTCTCCAGGCAAGTTAAAATATACTGCGGAAGCTTAAAAAATTCTGACCCGCACATTGCGCAGAAATGCCCAAACTCTTCTTAGCGATATTCACATGATCGACTCCTGTTTGACGGTAGTTGTTTTGACCGAGAAAAAAATGATAGTAGATCTTTTCTCACATTGTAGGTGTAAGCATGAAATGCTTTGAAGGAAAGTGCGTAGAACAACATTTGAAGGCTCATAGATACTCGTATACATGCTCTTTGGTGCTGGTCATGTCTTCTCGCAGAAGTTGGGGCACCCGCCATCACCTCATTTCGATTTTGCACAAGACGTGGACATGGCCTCTCTGGCTGCTTACCTGTCATGAGAGGTTTTGCCCTCACACGCTTTTCATTCATGAACAGCGCTCTTGTTTTTCGTCGCCGTTTTTGCTGATTGATGGGCCGCCGCATTCAGCCGCTTATTTTACTTGGAGAAAGTAATGGTCGGGCTCCCCTGTTGCTTTCACTGTTTGGCGCACTCTAGCAACCTACAGTACTTCTTCTAGAGCGGCAAGTTCTGCAGCTGTGGCAACCTCCACAACTCCATGTGGCGCTGCCTAAAGCCGCTGCTGACACCATACGCGGATGTTGAAATCACGCCACTCGTCCTGGTTTTTTGCAATGTCGCGTATAGTATGAAATAATGAAGGTTGTGGACAACGACAACGGTATAATCGGTAGCAGCTGTTCTTTACATGTCGCAGGATGTTGCGCTGCCACAACAACCAGGTGCCCTGAGGCATTTGTAAACAAAGCACTGTATTTTCACCAACTTTAGTTCGAATATAGGTTGTGGCGTTGGTGTGGGAAAGGTTTTCTTATGGTATACAATGCGGAAACAAATTTCGGGAACTTGGGCTGCTGTCTCAGCTTCGGCTTCGCTGTGGCTTCAAGAATGAAATTCGCCTGCGTTTTTGTAAAGATTTGAAGCTACAAGAGTTTAATTTTAAAACTGCTACACTAGTATCTAAAGAGTTGCCATGGAGAATACCTGCATAACGACTGTTGGTGGCATGCCAGAGCGCATTGAACACGGCCGCACGAAGTGGGATGCTAAAACGATGGTCAAATTGCAATGTTGTTTGACGAAAGTATAGAAGGCGAGAGAGCCGCCACCATATCTGATGTGGTAGGCCAGTGTGCTGAAAATACGGATGCGGTCTCTTCGGATCTCGCCGGTGGCATGTGGTTCTTTCTTTGTGCATTTCTGTGAAATGTTCTTTTATCTCAAATCATAAAAAAAACTGAGACCCCTAATTCACAGACAGTTCGGTAAAGAAATACTAGTGGTTTCATTGTATTCAAAAATTGCTTCTTCTCCACTATGTATCCAAACGCGACAAACGAACTATGAGCAATGTTCTTCAATAGGAGCCCACTCCTACGTCCCCTACGTGTTTGGCAGGTCCAGCCGAAACCAAAACAATGGGAACCAAAATATGAAAAACATTTTGTCGACCTAGCGTAAAGATAGATTTCTCCTTAGTACTGTGAACGCACCTGTTGTCGAGATAAAACTGGCCTGTTGCTGCTACCAGGAAATGCGCCACATTAGAGAAACTTATGTTGTTACTTCCCAAATTCAGTTCTTACAAAAATGTCCCAAAATACTTCGAAGACCCCTGTATTGAAGACGAAGACATTTGTTGTTATTTTTGTAAAGGGCGAAAACTTGCGCAAGGAGTTACCTGCAATCCTTACTTAGCATAAGTGGTAGTGCAACCGTAGTGACGGAGGAAGAAGAGGCACACTCACCACAGGCGCTAGGCAGCGCCAGTGATGGTGGTGATCTCTGTGGCGGTAACAAAGGCAGCACATGTGATGTGAGTATCTGTTGTTTTCCCTAGTCTTGTTTCGCGCTGCCCCTCATACCATGATGTACTCCCATAGAGAAATTAGAAAAAATGCAGCATGTGTTCAATAAAAGGTGCAAATGGTGATATTTGCTTGAGCACTGGCGTACACAAAACTAGTGAAGTAGTTTGGTTTTACTGACGAATGTTTACAGGGCTGGATGGCTAGGCCCGTGTGTCTTCATGCTAGTTAGTGTCTGGCGTGAGGCATGAATGGTAGTCCTGGCTGCGTATACTTCGTTCTCGCGCAACCGATAGGCTGGGGCGGGTTTTAAAACAGTGATTTAGTGCTGCTTCCGTGGCGGAAGCTGGGCAAAACAGGCATGCCAGTGGAGGGTTCTGTGACCTCCATGTCGAGGATACCCTAATATCTGTTATCAGCAAAGCGTCCGCTAGAAGTGATCGCAGCTATTACTCTTCACGCACAACACAGGGACGCCTTTGAGCACTGCTGGGTGCGGCTTGGCGTGGCTTGGCGTACTAGGAAGCCTGTTAGTCGAGTAACCCTACTTTCATTTTGTGCACTTGAGAGGCTACTTGTTCACTACCAAAATGCTGATTTGGACATTATGTCTGTGCGATGCACTCCAGTATAGAACTGGGAGATTTGTGCTCATTGTATTTGAAGCATATAAATTGCCGTGCCTGCAGTTTCCTTCCTTGTTGACTTCTTAGAAAAATAGGCATTGAAACAACTTTGCACAAGTTTCCAGAAATAAACCACAGTGCTGTTGGAATACAGGCTTTAGGTGCTCAGTGTGAAACTTAAAATGCTGGTGCACAAGACGAGAAATGCAGCGTAAAATTTGGTGTGAGGAATGGTGTTAGAAATCAGGCGAAAACATAATGTCCACTTAAGGCGTTCAGGTATCAATAAATACAGCGTTGACTCAAAATGGAAGCAAAAGAATATAAATATATAAGAATATAAAGGAAAGCTTTGGGCTTGCAAAGGAAATAAAAAAGGAAAATTGGGAATTATTCTATGATAATTCAGGGTGCTGATCCCTACTGCTGCAAACGGCAATCGCGGCTACAGAAAGATAACTAATAAGGGAAATTAAAGGTAATTTAGGAAAACAAATGGTCAATCTTCTTAGGATGTGGCAGCAGTCATCCAGAATTGATACATGTACTACCTCGGTGGAAAGAAACGCGAACAACCCGGCGCCAACACGCTCCGCTGTTTGAATTTTTTTCACCGCGCTTTTACTTCGATGATAGCAAAAAGACCCTAGACTCGTCCGTGCTACATTTAAGGACGACTCTAATGTCTTTTTCTTCCCACCCAGGTAAATGCGTATTGAAAATAAATTCCTACAGCGGGGCGTGTTGGCGCAGGGTTGTTCGCGTTTCTTTCCATTGAAGCAGTACTGGGTTCAGAAGTAATGAAAGTAATGCGAAACGTCCACCGTCGACATTATCCAGAGACAGTTGCAAGATTATAGGCTTAATAGCGGTGTATTAACCTAGTGATACAAGATCAGAATTCATATTTGGGATAGCTTAAACAATAGTGTGATTTCTAATTGAAATAAAAGTTCCGCAGATTGATTGGCGTAGAGTAAAAAATACAAACTCCCAGTTTCAGTGAAGGTCCTCGGAAACCATTGATGTATCCTCTGTTTCCTTGTACATATCAAATCTTGTGATACACGGCTTTTGGGAGAAGCACTTTACAAACAGCCTGTATGACTGTACAGCATAAGATTGTCGTGGCCTATCTGTATAAATGCCTGTTTGTATACTCTGAATCCTTGCCAGTAGTTTCCATGCACAATTTTGTTCATTTTCTTTCGATGTTAGCCCTTATCGATGGCCAAATAGCACTGCTTCTCACAGTGCCAGAAAAACCTCTCCCCTACTAAGTCTGATGCACAGGTTCAGTGCGAAGCCCCATTGGCATGGAAATCTATGCAGGTTGCATTCATTCCTAAAACGAGAAGGGTTGTGTGCAAACAGTGCATGCAACACAGGCCGCAGGTGTGTGTGCAAAGGAGTACTTGTCGCCCATTTCAAAAATAAGAAAGAAACATTTCTTAATGCATGCAATGTGATTTTGTGAGTAGTTGGTGCTGTTAATCTCTGTAAAAGCAGCGCTAATTATACATTATTGTGGCATTACATGTGATTTTCTAACGTAACATTCTTTGTGTTCTTCAAAAGAGTAGAAATTATATAATGAATAGTTGGGCTGCTGACCCGAAATACACAGGTTCCATCCGGGCCTCAGCGGTCATATTTCGATGTAGTTGTAGAGGCCCGTGTACTGTGCGACGTCGGTGCACATTAAACAACCCCTGGCGCTCGAAATTTTTTGGAGCCCTCTACTACAGCGTCCCTTATAGCCTGAGTCACTTTAGGACGTTAAACCCTGCCAAACAAACCTGCAAGCACACTAGCGTGAGTTTTTTTTTTTAATCCTTTAACAATTATGTGAATTGTTCGTAGAGCAGCACTCTTCTCTCAGAGAAGCATCAAGGTGGTCTGCTGTTGGCAAGCCAGACATAAGTTTCTTTTGAAGTAGCGGTAAGCGAGCTAGTTATTCAAGGTGATCATTACCAGGGAGCAGCCTTAGCAATAAAAGTTCAGTGTTTTGTTCAGCAGTTGCAAACCATTGTACTATGCCTCAAGAAAGAGAAATCATATGCTTCTGTGGTGTAAACGTACAAGTATGGAACACAATAGGCTGGTTTTGTTGCATTAAAGAGTCGATGTACACCAATGCAATGCATCGCTGATACTAGGCACAAGCACTGATCATCTGCGGTACAACTCTGCCTTTGAGGCCGATTACTTTCAAAACGTTTGCAACTGCATATTGCTCCTAATTCTCCTCCAAATTGCAAAATCTCAGACCGACTTCACAGTTGCCGATATTATGCTGTAAGAGGATACAGCTTATAGGTGTTCGTCGACAAACTGGGATGATTTGTCTGCAACATTCGAAGGAAAGGCTCATGACAGCAGATATCAACCAAGTTGGGACACATCAGCAGCGTAAGTGTGCTAATAAGCAATGCTTAGACACACACATAAAAGCTCAGCAGCATGTAGGTATCTTCGTTAATGGCCAAATTTGCTTCAGTAGAACCTGTGCGTAACATCAACATGCAAATATATTTGTAGTAGCACCTGATGGTGGGCGTTCTTTAGGGCTTATGGTTGTTGTACATTAAACATATTGTTTCATTGCTTACGTGACAATACTGAACTGCCTACAGGTCTTCCTATGAACTCTCACACCCTCAGAAGTTCATTGTTTATGAGGGCTGCTTGCTGCAACTCACAAATCTCTGCAGGAGGTGCCATCACCCTGCACAATCTTAACTGAAGGTGTGTAACGGAGTCTATGCGCTATCCATTGCAGTGGTGGCAGTAATCTTTTATCTGTTGATCACAGTAATATGCTAAATATGCTGTTGTATAACTTCCTACCATAATTAATTGTTTAATCTTGCCCTGTGTCTTTTTCCAGGTCATCGGCTCTCCTGTTGCGGTGACAACATGTCCAAATATGCACAGCACAAAGTGGTATAGCCAGTAACACACAGAGGCGGATTGGTCATGGCAACGTGCTTCTATCCACTGCCATTTTGTTTACAGGATGCAGCCCAACGCAGTCCCTGCAACTCGTGGAGAATACCGGCATCTGCTGCTTTTCAAAGCGAACATACGACTTAATCCAAAAGAAGATCGTGTTCGCAGCTGTGTATAAGGTTTGCATGTTTCATTTATAAATGCCTAGATTTCTGCTATTGCAAATGTTGACACTATATATTCTTTCTTTAAATATGATTTCATGCACTGTGTGCTGAAAATTTAGTATCCTTGTGTGACATCTTTTAGATTGTGCTAATTTCCTTGCTGCTATGAATATATTACTTACACCGCTCTGCCATTCGTTTTGTTCTGTAGTTAGTATTTTAGCTTGAGTAGCGTTATGTGTACAGCCATGGCCACAACATGCTTTGATGATCTAACTCGTTTTACTACGTAAAAATTGTATGGCTCCTAATAGATATTCATCAGGATGCCTTTTGGCACGAAATGCAGAGCAAACCTTCCAGTGTTTCAGTGACGTCATTCTTCGAGGTTTTCCGTTCGCATTCACACACGTCGATGAAGTCCTCGTCGTTAGTTCCTATCGCACCGAGAACCTCCGTCATCTGCGCCTCGTCTTGGAATGATTGCCCAAATGCGGACTCATTCTTAACACCAACAAATGTGTGCTTGGCGTTTCATCCTTGGCAGTGCTCTGACATCTCGTCGACGACCACAGATCTAATCTCTTCTAGACAAGGTCAAGGAATTCGCGAACTTCCCCGAACTGGACTCATTATGTCAGCTCCGGCGTTTGCTTTGCCTCGTCAGTTACTACAGATGTTTAATTTATGGATGTGCTACCGTTCTGCAACCACTCGAAATTTGCTTTAGCTGGTCAACCCCAAAGGCACCCGCTTTCACCTCGATCGAGGCTGCCAATGCTGCTTCCATTGGTGTCAAGGAGCGTCTCGCGTTTACCACCCTTCTCGTTCATCTTGTGCCCGCCTGCCCAAAGCGTTGTCTGTCCTATCCTGGCACACTTTATGTTTAACGTGTAACCACTCTCCTGTTCCGTATCACCGCCCATGCGACATGTGCTCAGCAGTGCAAGTTATTTTTGTCCACCTCGAATGCGTGCATTGTGCTCGCCGTCTGCTTCAGGCACCCTATACTGGACCGCATATCGTCGTCGCGAGGGGCGACAAAACTGAAACGCAGTGTGTCATCAGTTACGACACAGTCATCTCCAGCAACCACATAAAGCTTGCCCACGTCGATAACGCCGTGCTTCCTTCATCAGCTGCCCACTCACTTCTCTTTCCCCTTTTTCCCAACAAGGCATCTCCCTGCCCTCTTTCTCCTAGCCGGAACTCTTCGCTGGGACGTTTTCGTCTCCTGAGGGGAGACCTTGTGGTGGCACGTTAGCGCCGTGCGCTGTGAGGTGAAGAATTTAAAAAAAAAAGACGCGCAGCATCTATAATAAACCAGTTTGGCTGCAGCTGTTGTGGAAGCAATATCTTCTAGTGCAGCATAGGAGCCAGCCCCGCTGGATCACTGCTGTGAAGAAGACAACTGCGAAGTGCAAGGGACGCTTGCAGACCTAAAATTTGGTTTGAAATTTTGTTGGACGTTGCCGCATATGTAGATTGAACTTGGCCAGAACTCCCTCTTACTCATTGAGTGTCACACAGCAGAATCTTGTGCTATGATTTTATAAATTCTATTGAGGCAGTAAAACTGCTCAGTGGCATGCAACTTCATCATTTAGCTGCTCAGGCTCAGCACTCAAAGGATGAGGTCTGAATATTTGCACAGTGTGGTGGTTGCAGGCTCCTAAGTACACGCAAGTACCGCACAAATACTTGCTGCAGCTGAAGCTTCAGAAACATTTTCTAAAAATTAAACAGCTGTAGTAGACCTAATCGACAAGAAAAACTGCAGCAGTAAACAGAATGACGGCCACAGAAAACAGCTTGCACTGATTATAAAGTAGGTCCGAGTAGTACCGACAGAAGACCGGAATTGTTGGGGTCAGGATGAAGTAACATTTATAAACCATAATTTGTCTAAGCTGAATGATAGCTCCCTTCTACATAAAAGCTGTCTTTTTCTTTCTTTCTTATTGTAAAGTTGATTAGACAGTCGCAGGCTTAGTGAAATTTCGCCATATGTTTTCTGCCCAAATTGTTCTGACCAATCAAAATTCCTGAACTTTGCCATCCTTTTGGTGTATGTTCAAGTCCTTGCTTAGTGTAGCCTCTGAATGTCCCACAGGTGTATGCTTTCTGAAGTAATGTCATGCATGTGTATTCATTGTACTACTGCATCAGCAGTTTCTTTTATATCTAAATTGTTGAGGTAAAACGTGCGTTTTTTAACCTTTTGTAATGCACGTCAGCCCTCCAAGTACGGACCTGCTTCCTGTGTTATTTTTTTTGTATTGTGACATGGTGCATAAGTTTTACGCATGTGCTAGCCAAGTTACGTTTTACACAAAGCCTCACAGGTGACTAGCGCTGTGGAGCACGTGTATTTGTGTGACAGCTTGTGCAGTGCACAAAGTTCATGACAAAAGACAAAAGAGACGTAACACAAGTATTTCCAGGTGGAGATGTTTTGTAAAAAGCAGTAAATCGTGGAGCAATACTAAATGAAGTAAAGAGCCAAAAAAACAATTAAATGAGACAAAAAAGGACAACTAAACCCAGGTATGGATCTCTAGGCTGCAGTGTTTGCAAAAGGTTAGGGAAGCCTATATTGTTTCATGTCTGCATACAAGGTCGGCGAACAATTAGATGTTACTTTTTATTCATTTGGCCAGTTTCCCCTAAAGGCTCTCTTTCGGGGGTATCACAGGAGGGGGGTGGTAGTGAACAGGGCGTAAAAGGATCAAGAACAGCAACAAAAAATACTGTTCACATTCTGAAAGGCTTCTTCTGATTTGCAAGTGCGATCATCAGTTTATGAAAGTCAAATTGATAGCACCACAAGAGCAACATGAAAAATCTAGAGAGTTTGACACACCTTTAAAAAAATAAAACGTTCTTCCAAATATCACTGACACAGTGCTCTCTATGTATGGCAGTTATATATTCTTGCACAGGTGGCAGGAACTCTGCAAACAACACCCAAGCAGCACTGAGGAAATTGGGCTATGCGTTTGACCTGACATATTGTCACAATGGCCCCAACTGCTCGCAGCCGATTTTTGCTTTATCTCGCGTAGACGATTTAGGCTGGGCTATCTTAAACAGTAGACAGTGCACTGCTTGGATATCTAGTACCTTGACGATCGGCTTTTTTATCATGCAGTACTGGCCAGTGATTGAAATGAAATCTCTGATGATGCCCCAGTACATAATTCAGGATCTGTTGTAGTGAGACTGCAGTGGGATACAGCCCTGCAAAAGTTTAACACTTACCTGCCACGATATGAAAAGGTTGCCACCACACCCACCGCGCTTTATGTGCTATCTTGCTTGAGCAGATATCTGACCATGAGCAGGTTCTTATATACCAGGGTATAGTTCAGATTCAATTGTCAGCATTTGTATCGATCTGCTGTGCTTACTGATGTGCGCAACACCTGCATGAAGGAAGTGTAGCTGCCTCCTCAGAATTACCTTTATAAAACACAAATTTGAAATCTTTCACGGAACTCCGCGAAGCTGCGGCTCCTAGTGACAATATACCCTGGCTTTCTCGAGTCAGGAATTATCGATCACAGTGACAGCTCTTTGATACATACATGCCGTTTCTGCTGAATCATTCATAATTTCTACCAACTATTACCGGTTCTTTTTCATTTTTTTCCTCCGTCTGCTTAGTTAATTTCAGCTGCAATTTCTTCCGTCTTCCAAATTACCTTCATTCTATTACCACAAGTGTTACCTTTCTGCTGTCCTTTAAAAATGAGCCGACTGCAACTCGTTCAACCCTCAAGTCTTCATTACTTGCACGTATTTTCCTTGTGTGATTGCACTCAGGCTGTTGTGCTCTATTGCTCGTACAAAACGTCATTAGTGTACCACTGATCAGGGTAACATTTGTTTGCTTTTCCTTTCAAGCAGAGGTGAGCAAATGGGAGAAAAAAATGATAGTGGGAGAGTGATTCTATGAAACTGGTTCGTCAGGATAACATGGATATTGAGGAAATGCTGACAAGATAACAATCAGCGGTTTGCAGAAGGCGACTTCCAGTTTGCAAAAAGTGCATACAACTGAGGAAGACCATTGTACAGCGATGTCTGTCATTGTACCCACAAATGCTTGGCACAAACTGGCTCGGCCGGGGTCACTCCTTATGCATGGGAGTTAATGGAGGAATTGCTGTTCTACAATTTTACTGTTGCGTATGAAAATGTCTGTGTTAATTCATAGTGATTACAGAGCAAAGTGATATTTTATCACAGGTGCAAACCTTGTTATGTGCTGTGAATTTCGGCAGTTGTATTGTTGAAGGCAGCATTTCATGCTTATGTTGTATGTGTAGCTAGGCCGGCCCAAAGCTGTATCTAAACAAAGTACACATTTCTCCGAAATATTATTTGTAATCATTAAATCTAATGTACACTTTCTTTTTGTTTTACCTAGAGTTCATTGTTCTGCTTGGCATTTTAATGTGAAATAAATGACTGCACACCTTGTTATCTTCAGTGGGCACAGTTCATTTCCGACACTGATTTATTCCGGTTACCAAAACCCATACTATCTGTGTGCGGGGAAAGAATTTCTGATTTCTCCCACTGCACAGCTTGGCAGAACTCTGCGATTCCTCCTCCCAAGGCGACGCCAAATCCAGCGTCCAAACTGTCGTTACGCCGTGTACCTGTAAAAACTGAAAAAAATAGTCGCAGCTTTATGATGGTTATAAGCAAAACACAAAAAAATCTGTTTGTCACAGAACCCTGAATCAGTTTTTTCATTAGTTCAATATCAGTGGCATGTGTCAGCAGCTGAGATGCCAGGCTTAGTGTATTGATTGAACAAGATAGTATGTAGCTATATTATGTAGGAAGCTATATTTTCATAGCTTTATGCTTTGCTGTCAGGATTTCCAAAACTTAAACCACTGTGCTGAAACTTTAAAACTTAGTTCACACGAAGGTGCCTGCATTCAAAGCGTATAGCTGCAAGCGAAATGGTGGTGAAGCTAGGTTTTAACATCAACAAAAATGTGAAGTTTAATGCAAGAGACACAAATGTCATCATTGAAAGTGATAAAGAAGAGGAGCATGACAATATTGCAAGTGCCACTAGCATATATTATCAAACATGCAACATCCAGTTACCTGTGCATCTCTGCTGTGTTGACCAGGACCGGTCTGCCTTCCAGTAGTGCCAAATAGGCAAGTTGCAGTGCGCAGATGTTCAGGCACCCCTGTACAAACATGTCGGAGCTGGTGATGCACTGCGCACACTCGGGGATGTAGGCAGCTACTTCAGGGATCTTACGACAGCACGCAGACTCGAGCACGGTGTCCATGGCGCGACAGCAGCCGAATTGGAAAGAAGAAGGGATGTCTCAGAACGTTGCTAGCACATACCCACTACGGGGTAGTGGCCAAGACACAGGCGGTTAATTAATGGATACAGGAAAGTTTTGACGAGAAAAGGAGTGGCAATAGTATGTAGTCTGATAGATCGGAAGAGGGAAGGAAAGGGGTCCAGTTAACTTGGAGATCGAAGATGGACAATTGCTTAATGTGCATAATAGTACACAATGCCTGTAATGTTGCAATGTCGTACTGACTGAGAGCGGGAAAAAAGAAATTAGAATGGCAGTCGCTGCGTTTCTTGAAGGAAATTTTGCACAGCAGAGTGCACACTCCTCCCGCTTCGTCCAAGCAAAGAAGCGCCAATGGAAAGAACAACCGCGGAAGACACAGGCAAGCCCAGTTGATGAAATTGCTTCCTCAAATGAGAAAAGCCGCGGCAGAAGAGCAGGAAGTGATCTATTGTCTCAGGTTCAGCACAAACAGGGCACAGTGGGGAAGCTGCCCGGCCAGATCTGTGAAGGTAGAAATTTAGAAGGGGAACCCGGCAACGCAAGCGCGTGAAAGAGACCTCTAGTCTGCCTGAGCGGCAGTCTTTGCTACTCCAAGGATGCAGAAGATGCTGATATTCGGGAGATGATGTAAGAGCCGAGGCAGCAAACTCCTGAAATATTGTGTAGCTGCGAAACCTCACCGCAGCTGTACATGCACACGATGGCAGGACAGCAACAATTGGGCCGCTGAGAGAGGCTCTTGCTAAGGAATCTGCAACCTCATTTAAGTGAAAGCCCATGTGACCTGGTACCCAAAGCAACCTTACCGAATTTAGATGGAGCGGAATCAGGAACTTAAAGAGGCGTAATGGCCGAGAGTCAGTGGGTGAGGATAAGGAAGAGCAAATGAACAAAGCCTGCGCAGGATGCCAATGGCCAGAACTCCATTTGCAGAAACTTGCTCAATGTGTGGCTGCCAGGAGAGAGTAGAGTCGAATATTACACCGAGACACTTCACCGTCTGAACTTGAGGTATTATGTTATTTCTATAGAGCAGGCAGATATTTACAGGAACAGAAACTATAAATACTAACAATGCGCATTTCTTCTCATTAAGGGACCGATGAATTCTTCCTAGCCAGTTGTCAAGAACATTGAGGTAATTTTGCAGGGTTCGATAAAGAGTGTGAATGTCACCTGCTGATGCAAAAAAAATGCAATATCGTCGGCGTACACATAAGTTTTCACATTTAGAATGCATGGAATTGAGCTGAGAAAAACGTTAAAAAGAACAGGTGAGAGAACTGATCCTTGCGGAACACCTCTTGTCTGTGGAAATCTCCTTAAGGAAACACCATTCTGGCAGCAGTAAAATTCTCTATTTTCCAAAAAAAACAGTAATCCAGGCTACAAAATAGCTTGGGAAGTTGAGTTCTTGTAATCTTAGTAATAGAGTCGAGTGCTCCACGCTGTCGTATGCTTTACTGACATCCAAGGTGACAAGCGCAGCAAACTGTTTTCTATTGCGAGCTAATTTAATACGACTCTCAAGGTCAGTATGAGCACACCAAATTGAACAACCCGGCCTGAAACCAATTTGACATGGATTCAATACAGCAATTTCAAGAAATGAATGACATGACACGGCTGAGAAGGACCCTTTCCACCAATTTCACTAGGTTCGATGTTAACGAAATAGGGCTTATATTGTCTAAAGTTAAGCCCTCCCCTTGCTTTTTAAGCAATGGAACTATTTCAGCAAGACGCCACTCATGCGGTATCCAAGGACCTTTAATGGAATGGTTAATTAGAGCCAACAGGTCTGCAGGAGATTCATTGAACAAAATTTTGATCATAGATGAAGTGGCCTTATCGGGTCCAAGAGCCGCTGGGGATAAGCGCAGAACAATTTGCGACAGCTCAGGCATAGAGACCTCAGTGAAATCACCTGAGGTGCATGTGAATATAGTAGGAGAAGGTAAAGCAGATGTAAAGCGAAGCTCTAGGCCACACGCAATATCCTCTAAGGCCTTTGCGATGTCAGCAAGGGACTGAACGAGGGATTCAATGTTGGCAGCCGGAGGAATCACCTTGGTCCGCCTCATGAAATTAAACAAAGCTCGTTTATTTCCTGATTGGGAAAGGAAATCATAATGATTTGTATTATACTCCTCCTTTGCACGGGCGACAGTGCACTTAAATATTGCTGCAACATATAATCCAGCCAATTTTTTGGGCATTGATTCATGAGAAGTTTCTTCCAATATGCTTTCCGTCGTCTATATGCACGCGTGCACTCAGCATTCCACCAATTGTTCGCGATTCAACCCTTTGTTCTCTTAACCAAAAATTCAGACTTTTGCCTTGCATGGTCCAGTACTGAACATAGATGTGCAGCCTTGCTTTCGGCACTTCTCTGAGCGCGAGTGTCTGAAGTGATTTGGAGGGCTCATTTTAGCGTGTCTTTAAAGCAATTGTAATTTGTTAACGTGCGCTGATGTCGCTCAGGAAGAGTTAATTTGCACGCAAACCTGAAACTAATCGGTAGATGATCACTGTTTGTTGCACAGTCCACAGGCGCCCAAGACATAACAGAGGCTCCTGGGGAGGAAAAAGTTAAATCCAAGGCAGAGCGGCATTGACTGCGAACAAACGTAGGCAATCCGGAATTGTTGCAGATCAAGTTGTTGCCAGAAGCCCAATCAAATAGTCTTGAACCAAAGCTGTCTGTTTTAAACCCCCAAGTCACGTGGTGCGAATTGAAGTCGCCAAGTAATAGAACCTGAGATCGGCTACTAGACATGAGTGAGTCAAGGGGCCGAGTGTCACGCACACCAGACGGGAAATATGCATTAGCTACCGTAAAGGGCTGTTGACCTTGGACACTGAGGTCAACCGCAAGGATTTCACATTCATTGCCCGCATATTGAAAAGAAATGCATGCCCTGTAGCAAAACTTTGTAGATATGAGCACTAACAACCCTCCCCCTCGTGATGACCGGTCAAGCCGGAACGGATGGTAATCCTTGAGATGATAATTGAAATTTGAAGTTAGCCATGTTTCCTGTACAGCAACTAAATGTGGTAGAAGCTGATTGCATAGGCAGTTTAAATCTGTTGAAGCTGAGAATATAGATCGAAAATTCCACTGGAGTACACTTAAGAACCCTATCTTGGCGGAAGTGCCGCAGTCACGACTGCCTTTTCTAGAATCCTGGTCTTAGCGTTTTGACTTGCGTTACTTTTTTTTGTCTTTGACTGGGGGCAAGATGGACCTGCAATATTCAGAGGAGACCCACTTCGTTTCTGGGCGTGGAGATCTGACTCCATATCCATACAATCCATAGAGGATGCGTCCATAACACTATTCGAAAGAGAGGTCTGAGAGGTCTTTTGTTGCTCACATTGTTGTTCGCCCTGTGGAGCGGAATCGATTACTACAGAAGGAGGGGTACCTTCCGAAGCCAAAGAAGACAAGAGCGGAGCGGTGGACGTCTGCAGAAGATTGGTAATCTGAGCAGCTATGACCTGCAAAATGCACGTGGACACGGTTTCCATAATGCGATCTATTGCATTTGCCACAGCTTTCTCAACTGCCGCTGTAATAGCCTGGGACCAACTAGAATCCATTATGGGTGGGCATTTGGCGGCCACACTAGAGTAGGCTGAGGCTCTCTCCTTGACTGCGGCAAAAGCCTCTCTCCGCGTGCATCTGCGCTTGTCTATAAGCTCGAGCACCTGAACTTCTTGTGCTCGTGCAGGACAGTCAGGCGAATCAGCAGGGTGAGCACCGCTACACAAACAACATTTCTCTTGCTGTTCAGGATATTCCTGTCTTCAATGACGTTCCCCACAGGCACAGCAGCGTAAGGCCGATTCGCAGGCTTTGCCGCTGTGGCCAAATCGCCAGCAGTTTTGACACTGAAGGGGCCTAGAGTTAAAGGCATCTATTCGAAAAACCAATGGCCACACCTTAATCTCTGACGGGAAAAATATTCCTGCAAATGTGGCAATGACTGACTCCGTAGGAATTTTTACTCCGTCAACCATCCTTCTGCATCGATGGACAGCAATCACTCCCGCAGGCGAGAGGTTCTCAAGCGTTTCCGCAGAGCTCAATCTAGAGTCGACCCCTCGGACCAACCCCTTTGAACATGCTAGATGAGGCGGAATGAATGCGCTCACCGGGTGGTTGGCGAAGGTCGTACACTTTAGAAGGTCTTCAATACAGTCTTTATCCGGCGACCAGCACAAAATACCACCCCTGCCGAACAGCCGGACATCGGTAATGTGCATGAAGTGCTGCGATGTGGACCTAAGAGCCGCCTGCATTGCCTCCGGGCTGTTCTGTCGGATAGCGCCGCCATCGGAAGGCACTAAAGCGACCGGAGTGCTTGAAACACCACTGCGTAAAAAGAGATCAATTGGGAGCTGGTCTTTAGGAAGAGATGCCGACCAAGGGGAAAACCCCTTGCCAGGAGAAGAAGTAGACATTAAGCTCTCGTCCCGCACCCAATCCCCCGAGAACAGGAGCAAACAGGCACAAACAAAAAGAAGGAGAAATTTAGCAATCTAACGCAACACCGCCAGGTACTTAGCCACTGCCCCGCAGCCTGGGTAGCTGAACCACGTCAACAGAACAGCGACCAGCGAACAGCCTGTAGAAGCTCTTCACACGAACGCAATTCGCAAACACGGCGTCTTCTTCATCGTCTATGTCGTCCCCGGATGCCTCATAATAAGTGTTTTCTCCAAAATAAAATTCTTCACCTTCCTACTCGGAGCTATTCGCCATTGCGTCTTGCCCTGCGCCCGTCTCTCCGTGTTAATGCGCACCACTTGCGTGTCAAGCAGACGACGTGCCCACCGACGTCACGGGTTTCCGTACTCATGTGACAACGCATTATCTTGTTTTTGACATCATGTCAAAACCTGGCAACTACGAACCGAAACCGAAACTTGTCGGTACAAATAGTACAATTAGTAATTATATAGTAGCAATTCGTGCTTATAACTTCGTGTAACATGCTTACAGAATCGCCACGCATTATTTGCAACCGAGAGGAGTCACACAAAAATGTGGTCTCTACCCCTTTAAAGCTTTTCCTCTTTCACTCAGAGAATAGTTTGACACCTTCTGGCTGTCGTTTCTTTGCCTCTTTTCGCCTTCTGAAGTGCGTATGACACATTCTTCAAGCATTCTGGAATTCTTTCACACGTTTCACTCATACCCATCTCCTTCAAAAGCCATACAGTCACCTTTTGCCCCGGCCGAGCCTCTTTTCAGAAACAGAGGTGGCCCCCACCACGCTAGGCGCCATTTTTTTTTTACCACCGCGGTGGCTCAGTTTTTGCGCTGGGTTGCTGGCCCGAAAGAAGCGGGTTTGATCCCCGCCGCGGCGGTCGACTTTCAGTGGAGGAGAAATTGTAGAGGCCCGTGTACTGTGCGATGGCAGTGCAAGTCAAAAACCGCATTTGGTGTCGCATAGTGTCCCTCATAGCCTCAGTCGCTTTGGGACGTTAAACACCATAGAATCCTAAAAAGCTAGCTATTTTTCCTTCGTGATTTTAAGTATACTGATCTTCACTAACCTGTTTTCCCCTCGCGCCCAGCAATGCGCAGCGGCGCTCGTCCACCCTTTCCCGGATTTCCGTCTTCCCTCTTTCAGCTGCCCTTTATTTTGGTAGAAAAAAATCACCGAAAAAATTAATAGACCTAACTCCTCCTCTCCCCCACACTCGCTGAAAAGGTATTGCGGGGGGCTGGTACGGCGGCGAATAGCCACACGAGCAACGCGACACAGAAGCATGGACGCACTAGGTGATGCCGTTCGTAGTCTGCGCATGCGAAACTTCACATCTAAAACATTTTGAGATCTATGACGTAATTCAGCAGCCTGGCCTGCAAGATTCTATTTGTGAGTACCACCGCGCTGTAGTCTTGAAATCCGGTCGCAAATGGATATGGTTCTTGCCGTAATATGCTGCTTTGACTAAGCGCCGACCTTTTTTTGCCTCCGGCAGGAAAAGTGAAAGCAAGAAGTACTGGGACGACTTCTGTGTTCCAACTGTCATTGCGAAATGCCTAGCTTGAGATCGTGCACAAAGGAATGCCGCCAGAATGGTAAAAACTTCATTTTTCGGCTTTCGCAAAATGCATTTAACGAACGTCCACCATCCTTCTCAATAAGGGGGTGGGGAGTCGTGTGGCCCGACTCATGTTTGCATTCATGAAGACAATTGTCGTCTACGGTTCGTGGAAGAAGAGTATCACAAACGCTTATTCTCCCAGTGCTACCAAACCTGTCAGTATATGTAAAATATGTCCATTCTGTTTCTCTTTGGCCTGACCACTTGCAAATGCACCAGAAAAGGCTGAATTCCCTCTTCGTATAGAATATTGAGATGGTGCATTCTTCGCAAAACTTTATTGCAAACGGAAAAAAATTTTCTTCTAAGTTGTATTGACGTCCAAGGGGAGGAGATGCTACCACCTGTGCGATAACTTTGCTTGAATAAAAAGAGCAAGAAACCAGGTGAAAAGCAGTGTAAATATAAATTTACACTAATTTTGTCGCGAGTTGGTAGCGCGTCCCCGACTTTCAGAGGGGGAACGCTATCGCGTGCAGGTACGAGCAAGAGAACAAGAGAACACAGAGATCAAACAAACCAAAACGAAGCCGTATTGATAAATTAGAGAAAGGGGGCAAATAACAAACGCACACGACAACAGGAACAACGCACACTCAACAAGCGTACAACACTACAGAATAAAAAGAAAGAGTTCACCAGGTACTCAGCGTCCGAGGGGAAGCGGCGAGGCCTTGCAGAGAGGGCGAACGTGGGTGAATATAGTGCGACGCGTCGCTGGCGGTGCGTCGAAGGAAGCGGCGGAAGGGAGCCAGGTGGTAGCTAGGAGCGGAGAGGAACACTGGTGAGACGCCGGTGGACTCCCGCCAGCAGCCCGAAGAACTCGGCAGCAGCAGAAAAACCGTGTCCAGGTCTCGTCTACGGCGTCACGAAACGGCGGAGGCTTGAAGTAGGCAATCCAAGAGTGCCTTTTTTGGCAGCACGGACCCTCAGACCATCGGCTGCCACCTCCGCACTTGCAAAGAACGCAGTAAGCTTACGTCCATGACCCAAGGGAGGTCCACGTCAACACAGACCCAACGTCTGACGGCTGCCGCCTCCACGCTTGAATGACACGTTCTCCGCCACGCTGTCTCCCTGCACACCTCGGTTTTCTGACACGTCAGCTCTCTGCTCCTCGTGCTCGCCCCGCTCTTTGTCGCCATCGCCTCGCA
This sequence comes from Amblyomma americanum, assembly GCA_030143305.2. Lineage (NCBI taxonomy): Eukaryota > Metazoa > Arthropoda > Arachnida > Ixodida > Ixodidae > Amblyomma > Amblyomma americanum. Next base: position 107,938 of record JARKHS020035035.1, on the reverse strand, counting down.
CGCGCACGCGCACAACACTGGGCTGACACGTGCAGCGCTCCGCTGTCCAACGCGCCACTGTCGACGCACCGCGTTCAGAAATCCTTCGAGGATCTTTTGTGCACCTCACACATTTGTATTAAACAAAATTTATCTCTTTTTGTGAATTTTAATATGTGTATATCAGAGTTCCACACCGAAAATTATATTTAGAAATTAGCAGCAACCAAGTTTGGGATATTCCATTCCACATTTTTCAAATAATGTGGCGGTAGCGGTTAAGCGTCATTAACAAATTATTGTTTAAAAATGTTTTGCGCACATCTTCTCGCGCACTGTGTGCCACAAAGTTCACTGGTATTAAAAAAAATTTGACTCTTTCCTTGCGATGGTAGTACTTACGCGAATGATCACATCGTGCATCTGTTCGCAACGTCGACGTACAATTGAGGTCATCATGCAAGACCTTTGTGAAGAATTTGTTTCCAAGGGAGTGCAGCAGCTCTCCTACAATAGGAGTACAACGACTAGTCCCTATGATGACTCGTGAGTTCAGCGGCTCCACACACCGTGCATCTCGCGATGTACTGGCAGCGTAGATGCAAAATGTTTTGCGCTTTAGATCCTTTATTCCCCAATCGAGAGGTGTGGAATAAATCTAGCGAGAATCCGCCAGCGCATACACTTTCCCACTGGCCTTGAGATTGAGAAGCTGCCCATAAATGATATTGACAGTGCGTTAGGGCCTTAACATTGTAGCAGGGTTGAGAAACGTCCACATGGTTTTAGTCCTGACACGAACGCAGAGCCATTCAGATAGAGTGGCTGCACATGGGCCTAGGCCTAACACGAACGCAGAGCCATTACAGACAGACTGGCTGAACATGGGCCAAGTCCCAGCACGAACTTCGGGCCATTATTGATATGATGGGCTGAATATGAGCACAGTCTGCGGTACGAATGTCGGGTCATTATAAATAGGCTGGCTAAATATGGGCACCCCTGGGCTTTTGCTTGTAAAGGATATTGAGGGCTGCTCAAGCTGCTGCAATGCAGCTTGTGTCCTCGGCCTCCTATTGACATCGCAAAGAAATAAAAAACGACTGCATTGAATAGACTTGGCGCCAACGTCGGCCCGTTGTTGATAGGCCGGCTGCACATCGGCATCAGTCCTGGCCTTTGTGTGTACGTTGGCTGATTGTTGACAGGCTAGCTGAACGGAGGCCCAGCCCGAGCGCGGACGACTGCTCAATGCCGGTATTTAGGCTGGCTGAGCACAGGCCCCGTCATGACAAAAGTGATGGGCCAAGAACAAGTTGGAAACAAATTGGGAATAGGAATTTGTTAGAAAAAGTCTCGAGATTCCCCAGTCGTCGATGTGGAACCGGTATTCGTGGCAATTTCGTGGCCAACCCTAGGTGTGTCGACAGCGGCATGTGTGTGGTTTCGTGTGGAAGTGCTCGAACAACGCGCATTCCATTCATGGCAGGATGAAAGAGAATTGTCAAATGCGAAAATATTCAAGAAACAAATTAATTCGAAGCAGTAAGACTATTGGCTGTTGGTCACTACGCAGAACCATCCGGCCACATATCAGATTCTAATCTTTGTCAGGCACGAGTGTAAGGCGTATGATAAATATGCAAAATTTGTCATCTTGTTGCTTGAGGTAAGTACATCCTTTCATACGTATAGCCGAAAATGAAGGAAACGAGAAAGTGAAACAAATCGAACTACTCAGTTTATTGTTGCCTGCAGACATAATTTCCTATTTCTTCTTCCTGACGCAGCATCTCTGGCATTCCTGTTGCGTTTTGTAATGCTTGCCGGTGCATAAGAACGCAGGACGGCCTTCGCACGCTGTTCCATTTTGGTTCAAGAAGTACCTTGTCAAACGGTAGAAATTGTTTACATTTTCGCCTTGCGTACAGTCATATTTGCACTTTTCGCAACATTCTCCGCACCCATGGGCCGTTATAAATAACGCTGAAAAGGAAATCAACGAGAATGGTTTTCATTTCAGCTGTAAAAAAATATTTCAGAACTTGGTAGAGGCATGTGAGTACGTAGAGAAGATTTTATTTTCATTTATCCTGCAGATTAAGCGATAGGTACAAAAAGCGTCAATGATGTGTTCGGAGGTTAATTCTGACACAGGTATGAACGGCAGCCAAAACATTGACGATAGATAATCGACACTTTTGCTTAATGTCTTCAGAAATATATGTTTAGCCTTTTACTTCCGTGTGCGAAAGCGTATATTTAGCACAATCCTAAGCCCTGTGGAGGTGTGATGCAACGCTTTCCTTTCAGGGCGTTGCTCAATTTGGGACAGGAAAAAGTGACAGCCACCAGAGGCTACCTTTGGCTTTTGGTATCCCCGCGTGGGTAGACTCGTCGACTTGCTGATGAATTTTTTATCGTGGTCTTCGTGTGAAGCACTAATACATATGTTGATTTAGGCAGTGCATGGCGTGCCGAATCTGTTCTCAAGCTCTGATGAAGCTTCAACATTAGGTTTGGGGATGATGTATAGAGCTCGCATTTTACTGCGCACATTGCAGGTGCCTGAAATAGTAAAGCCGGGAAGCCGACAGTTCACAACACGGCTGTGATCAACTGAAAGCTATCACGCTCAATGTCCATGCATTGAGATGCATGCCTTACGTGCCGTGCTAAATTTAAAGTAAGCAAATACTACGCATGGCCAGAAGGCAAGAGAAGAGGACAAAAAGAAAACATTACATGCATGATAAGTGCGTTTCGAGTTTAAACGAGCAATAAAGGTGTCACTGTGCATATATACAGGCTTCCACTTTCGAAAGGAGCAGGACCAAAAATTAGAATTTTTCTATACAGGCGGCTGCACAAACAGCATTCATGAGATACCTGCCTAGGACAGAAGAATTGAAGAGCGCTTAAGCTTCGGTGATAAGAGTGAAACGCAACAGCGTGTAGCCGCGCTTCCAGAGAGCCCACGGAACGCCATCGCCCATTCGGCGCGACGACCAACCCGTTCGAAAAAAATTAGGCAGTGGCTTAGCTCTGGTTAAGCCTAGATATACAAACGAAAAGCTTTAGTTAAGCTCTTGTTTTGATGTCATGGTTATGCTTGGTAGCTTAGCTTTGGCTTTATCATTTTTTCGCTGTTTTGCAGCCAACTCCCAAGCGAGTACTTCTGGATCGGACGAATTTAGTTTCTCATCTTTTTTTGCGTAGTCTAGCAGCAGCCGCACTCTCCATCTCTTCCATGTCGAGTGCGCACGCCTATTCTCAGGCAAGCGCATTATATAGCGTCTTTGAGCATTCACGTGGCGCACATGTGCAGTAGCGCGCGAATGGTCAGGCGACGGAGTCGGCGGCGGCGACGGCTGCGGCAGCGGCGAGGAGCGACCACCAGCGTGGCGCGTGACGTCACTCGTTTTCGCGCATGCGCAAAACTCACTTGTTCAGCTCACGCGAAGCTCGGCTCTGACCCGCGTTGTGAAGCTTTTCGCTTCAAAGACGGAGTCGGCGGCGCCCACCTGCGCCGTGCGTGAAGTCACTCGTGCTCTGACATACGCCGGCTCGCGCGAAGCGCAGTGTTGACTAGCGTAGTGAAGCTTTTCGCTTCAAAATCGCTCGGAGTCTCTAGGAACCTGTCAAAGCAGCCCATCCGCCGCCCGAAGAGATCACGGATGGGCTCCAGTCACGCTGCCCCTTAAATTGGCCGTTGTGTGTTTCCGTTGCGATTGTGATTTTAGAGGAAAAGAAAGGCGCAGTAGCTGCCTCATATATCGATGGACTCTACAACCACGCAGTGAGGGAAGGGAGGAAGTTTGGAGTGAAAGAGAAAAGACAGATAGAGAGGCCGTAATGAAGGCCTACGTCTCCGTTGGAGTCGCATTCGTTGACAAAAGCATACAAACGCGTACATCACAGGCGCTCGGGAGGTACGGATTCCATGACATCGTAATGGTTCACACCCGCACAAAACATGACGCGCACAGGTCCGGTCGCTGCTGCCTGCCCGTCTGCAGCCCGAAGAGGTCGGGAAGGGTTGCACCCACGCTGCCGCCCGCAGGTGCAAAACCGTCGTGTTATAACCGGGATCCGCGTTTTGACCAGTTGACGTCTTTAAATGTTTCTTCTGCCGCTCCTCCAAGTTCGAAATTCACAACCCCTGTTCGGTGTCAGTGCAAGTTAAAAAATAATACTTGTTGGGGGGCTAGCTGGTGCAAGTTTCCAGAAAAGGGTTGTAGCGCCGAAAAAGACAACACATAGCAAGCGAGACTTAACAGGCGCAACTTCCAAAGGTTAATTCACCACGAATGCGAATGAATATAAGGACAACAATCAATATGGGTAGAAAGAACCACAAATGCTCGCGAGGGTTGTACAACAAAAGTAAAAAAAATGAGGCACACAGGTATCTCAACCCCATGGGTGAGATACCTGTGTGCCTCCCCTGTCTTTTTTTTCACTTTTTCAGGCCCCTTCAGGCCGCTGGTCTTTGTGCTCCTCATTCGGGGATGTTTGTCGAACAAATTTTCTGGCTTTTCTTGGCGCTTCCTCCACACGTAGTTCGGATGTTTAGCCTAGCGCTTAGCGCAGCGTTACAGCGTGCGTGCGCACAATGACGCATCGTAGACGACCCTTTTAAGGACTTCAGGCTTTCGTGGCAGTTCATCGAACTTTCTTTCTAGACTCGGCAAACGGCCGGTCCGCTAACCAAACATGGCAGCTTAATTTGTCGAAGAGGCGTTCAATGTGCATACGTTCAAAAATGCTACTACAACACCGTGTAAGAGCCCGAAGCAGACCGAGGCTAATGGAAAGTTTGACTGAATGATCAAGACGTGGGTCATGAAGGCTTCTAACAGTTATCGCCCTAGCAGACTCATGCAAAAGCCGCGGCCAGCGTGTAAGCTTTTGACGCGAAAGTGCTCACATACGAATAACTATGTATTCTAAACGCTTGCTGGCTTGGAAAGCACCACACCGAATAAAACGCATTAAAAAACCCAAACCCTCTAATATTTGACCCCAAGTATCAAAATGAAGTAAAAAAGGGCAAGCCACAGCCACCATGCGTTTCTCATCTCGAAAGATTGTCATTTGTGGCAGCACCAACGCCTGCTAAGTAATTTTCTCAAGAAACGGAAATGCCTTCCTAGGTCCTTAGAGTGAGAAATGGCCTGGCTGAGAAGACGTCCTTAATATCAGCCCGAAAAACGTGAAAATCTCCAGCCGGCTTAACAGATGCGGATGAATAGTAATTATAAATATTTAAGCTAATACTGACTATTTTGCAGCTTGAAACCACGACTACTACTATAATAACCTTGCTTCCAGCTAACGCTACGGCAAAGATAAGATTGTATAAACGTTCATGGCACAGCGGCCACCACAGAGAAGAGAAACGTTTGTAATATCGGTTGCCCTTTCTTTCAACTGCTTTGGCGCTGGAAATTCTTCATAATTGGCGCCTCCCGGTTGTTGGTCATCCGCTTGCTGCCAATATTTCAATGAGAAGACTAGATTGGGTGATGTTTCGGATTCGAGGGGAGGACCCGCGGGTAGTTTTGATCTGTTATACCAAGGACCCAAAATTATTGATTAGAGGTAAGAAAACACAATTGAAAAAGTTTCTGATCAGTCACAGCTGCTCTTGAAGGCTGGAGAAAACAAAATTCGTAAAGTGTACATGTAGAAAATTTAAAGCTGCCTTCTTCCACCAAAAACAAGTCTCTTTTTTCGCACAACGTAACACTCGGCAAGTGCCCGATTGAAGTCGAGGATAGCATCCTGGTTTTTGGGGTTAACTTCGCCAACAACCTATCCTGGAGTCACCAAGCCACTAATACCTAAACTCGAGTTTGCAGAAGAACCGGCTTAACAAATAAATGCAGGCGTGTGCTGCCTAGACAGGCATAGCCAAGGCTGTATAACTCACTAACTTTTCTTAAATGCCTTGTGCCCATTTGGACTGCGGAACAAGAACCGAAACGAACAAAAATTAATTATCAGTGTCAATAAAAAGCAAAAAACTAGCATAACAGATGCAGTAGCTTTCGATTCTCACACAGGAGACCTGTTTATGACCGTGGCAATCATTGATGCTGGTAATCGTATAAAATGCTGTCTGACTACAACGTACAACGCAGCAACAAAAACAGTAATCTTTTCTAAAACATTATTACACCATCAAAAAGAAAAGATGCTTCACCAGAGAAGACATGTCATTTAAGTTTCGGTTTATGGGGGTTTAAAGTCCGAAAGCTACTCAAGCTATGGGGATGCCGTAGTGGAGGGCTCCGAATAATTTCGACAATTTGGAGTTCATTAACATGCACTGACATCGCACAGCATACGGACCCCAAAAACATTGCCTCCATCGAAATTCGACCGCAGAAGCCGCGATCGAACCCACGTTTTTCGGAACAGGAGCCGAGCGCCACAACCACCGAGTAACCATGCCTTTTTTTTCGTTATTGGTGAGCCACCGTGTCGGCTCATGCCATCTAGGTGTGTGGTACAAGTGGCGCATGATTTTTTCGGTCCTGTGCACCGGTTTATGACAGATTCACGGGAGTGTCAACCTTGGTTATCGGAGGGAAGTTTTGATTTTCCTGAACAGGCTCCTAGTGAAAAACATGTTTTTTTATATTAAAATAGCATATAATTAAGATGAAGAGCGCTGTTTTTTACACGATACATGAAGTCCGTCACAAAGGTTTACGAGGTGTGAGTGTATGAAACAATATTAAGACCCGAATTGTAAGCGAGACAGCTCGCATTCACGCACACCAACTGTGTAAACTTCTAGCGGCTGTATTTTTGCTCATCTTCTTTTAGGTACCGCTATGGAAATTACATTCTCTCGAGACTCTCAAAGAAGTGGAGCACGAAAAAAGAGCCATAGTTAAAACTGGTGGACCAACGCAGGAAAAATAGTATCTTATTAAGGACTTACCGGCTAATATGACTCCGAGAACGAATATATGCTGCGCTGTCATTGCTGAAGGGGAAGCAGCAAGTCGATTTGCGTTATATAATTTTTCACTGCACTTGCACGGAAACACCGACCACTCTTTTATGAGCCGTCGTCGAAGGAAACGGTGGAACTGGTATCGTGGGCGCAGCGCTTATGCTTTTATCCTCTAAGCAGCTAAGGTTGCTCACATGACAACCACATACTTTTTGGGCATAATGGCCGTCAGTGCGGTAACACCACAAGCCATTCTTAGGATTTAAATCGGGAAACAAGGCTTACGCACAGTGTAGACAATGGGAGCAAATTAGCTTCGCGGGTGATGAACCAGTACAAAGAACACCGATTAGTGTCATGCCGAGATAGGCCACTTCATAACCACGACCGGAAAATGCCTCACAAAATGTGATTGACCTCACTAGCGTATTTTCCTGCTTGCATGATGTGTTCTCGTTCTTGTATCGCGAAAAACCGAAAAGCGCTCCCAGGAAAAGTTCCTTATTCGGCCGACTTGCGCTCACAAAGAACTGAATGACTCCGCTGTGGCGCAGCAACAAGCGTTGTCGGCGGTCTTCGAACAGAATGCCCGCCACCCTCGACCATGCACAATTTAAAGCTAATAGTGAACTTTCGGGATACGGCGTACAAAGTTACCACAAATGTCTGGAACAATGCAGTATCAGCTCCTCCTGGATGCGATCAATCGAGATAAATCTGCAAGCGTTCTGCATCACAAACAAGGTGACAAAGTCGCGTCACGGAAGCAGTAGAGAATGAACAAACAGTACAAATATTCGTGGCATTGCTCCCTTCTCAAAGAAACATCGACCCGATGCTTAAAAAAATAAAACAGATTGTTTACAATAAACTCCGAGCGTAGAAACACAGCTACCTTTAAAGCGCACAATAGGCCTTTCAACGGACGACATGAACAACCTCTGATCGTACGCGGCGTCGTAAGGATGCAGTCATTTCCTCAGGGACGACTTCATTAGTCAAGTTCACCTAGCCCAGGAAGAACCTTATACAGGTCGAAATAGCGGCGAACAAGATTTTCACTCAATCCGCGGCGGCAAATGATCATCCAAACAAAGACTCGGTCTCCTGGATGGTATTCCGCGTTTCATCTTCGTAGGTTGTATCCGCTACCAGGCATGTATTCGTTACCAGGCATGCCTTCGTTCTTCTTCTTTGCGCTAAAGATAGGCGGCTATGTCGACGTTATCTTCTTCAGAAACATTGGGAAGCATGGCGCCTAGCCTGGCCGTGACCTTCCTGCCATGGACGAGGCTAAAAGATGTCTTCTAGGTGGTCTCTTGCACTGTGGTGTTGTAAGCAAAGACGATGTATGGCAGGATGACGTACCAGATGCTGTGTTCGGCATCGACATAGATGACGAGCATGTCAGCGATAGTTTTGTGCAGGCGGCCCGTCAGTTCCTTGTTCTGCGGATGGTATGCAGTTGTCCTTCGGTGCCCTGTTTGGCTAGAGTGCAGGACGGCATTCGTCAGTTTCGCCGTGAACGTTGTTCCTCTGGCACAGGCAGGGGCATATTGGTTTACATTCTTTTTCTGGCTGCCCCACCATACTTTTTGTCCGTGATGAGCACATCAGGGGCTCTGTGTCGCAGAAGAATGCATTCCTGGAAAAAAAATTGTCGACATCTGCACCTGTTCCGCACGGTAGGCCTTCTGCCTTGGCGTGGCAGGGCAGGTAGTCGGTCGCATGACGATGCACTCATTTACAGAAGCTGAATTAGGCAAAGGGCCAAGCAAGTCCTTGCCGATCTTGTGGAAGGGCATTGATGGGCAGTCAGTAGGCTTAAGAAGGCCTGCTGTTCGGGTGGGAGGGGATTGCCGTGGTATCGGCGCACAGTGGAGGCCTGTAATACTTATTTTGAGTGCTGCGGGAACTGCCAGGAATCCCAAGATACACAGCTGTCGGCTGGTCGTGTAATGCGCGTAGAACGTCACGAAAACTGGTGGGTACGACAAGCAGTTAAGCATTTTTCTTCAGCGCGAAATTTTTTCCCGCGGACATATATCTGTACGCAGAACCAGGACAATCCCGGCTTGAACGATGATCACGGGGAAGGACCTTTGCCTTGTGAGTACTCGATGCGGCGCTGGAGGTCGGGGCACCAGCATTGCTGCTGTGGAAAAGTACTGGCGCTGATAGATCCAATAAAGGCGCGATCATCGTCTGGCGGCGGTGCATCTACAGGGTCTCATGACAGGCATTCGTCATTTTAGTGGTTGTGTCCGAACTTATAAACCTCAGTGACGTCAAACATCTGGAGGCGCAGATTCTAACGAACGAGTTGGCGAGAAGGGTCCTTCAAACAGGCAAGGCGTGGTGATCGGCGACCACCTTCAACGATCCTCCCTACAGGAGAGGAGGAATTTGGACGTAGCCTAGATGATAGCAAGGCACTCCTTTTGAGTGGTCAAGTAGTTAGCCTCGACCGTAATAAGCTTCTGATTGTCTAAACGGTGCCTTTTTGCGCTCTCTCTATGTCCATTTCCACTTTTTTATATCAGAGGTTGGTGCACCTGAAACCTCACAGCTAATGGCAAAACATTTCTGGTGGTTTAGCTCTGGTTAAGCCAAGTCGAAAGCTATAATTTTCATCTCCCTGGTTACGTTCATGGTCCAGCGACTGGCAGTTTCCATAGATGGTCAAATTGACAAAAACGCAGAAGTAGGCATTTCCTTAATTTTTAAACATCTTGCATTCTTCGAAACGCTCACACAAGACTGTATAACTTAAATATAGCTTCGGTGATAATTACAACTGTATTATTGCTCGTTGTTTGCGGAGATATGGAAATACCAATTCAGGTTCCAAACGACGTGCAAACCATGCAGAAAATTTCAGAAAACCAAATTGAAAATAATAATAATAATAATAATATAACAACTGGTTTGGGGGGAAAGGAAATGGCGCAGTATCTGTCTCATATATCGTTGGACACCTGAACCACGCCGTAAAAGAAGGGATAAAGGAGGGAGTGAAAAAAGAAAGGAAGAAGAGGTGCCGTAGTAGAGGGCTCCGGAATAATTTCGACCACCTGGGGATCTTTACGTGCACTGACATCGTACAGCACACGGGCGCCTGAGCGTTTTTCCTCCATAAAAACGCAGCCGCCGCGATCGGGTTCGAACCCGGGAACTCCGGATCAGTAGTCGAGCGCCCTAACCACTGAGCCACCACGGCGGGGCTCAAATTGAAAAAGAAATTGGTTTTTTGGGGAATGGAAATCTAGCTCTGGATGCTTCCTTTCCTGTCGCGGACGAGAATACTTTTCGCCAAGAAAAGTGCCTTAAACGTATCATTTCCCGCATTCAACTGGGACTGGTAAGCGAATGTTCGAAGCTGTCGTCGACCTTTATGAGGAGCAATGCCGCAAAGGCATCATGCCGGTCAAAGCTTTCACTTTCCGCTCGCATTCGGCACATACGCCATTATGAATATCCTGGCCCACTTCCTGATGTTCGCCAGCTTCTCATACATCCTGCAGTGGAACGTGCGCTCACTTGCGGCGCGGTATGCCGAAATGCGAGTTCGCATTGCACATGATTCACCGGAAGTCATCGCGCTGCAGGAGAGGTACCTACGTTCACATGACGGGGAGCCCCAGATGCGGCTACCTGGCTACATTGGCTACCACTCAGCCACCACGTGCGAGTAAACCACCTGTGCCGCAGTGCCCTGTTGTGACACATCTCATCGCCTTGCGAAATCAAGGTGCACGATATACGTGCTGCAGGACGTCCAGCACACCCTCGTCGGCTCGGCGGCGGCGACGAGGACATGCTTGCGCTGGAGGACATGCGTGCGGCCATCCACGACCATCCCCGAAAGCAGCACCCCGACCCACGCATCGCGGGAGGTGAGCGCATCGACAGTATCACCGGCTGTCGCGCACTTACACGGTCACAACGTGCAATGATCCTCCGCGCGCGCATTGGCTCCTCGTGGCCCGGGGAACGACGGGTGCGTCACGGAATCGCGACGAGTGTTGTGTGCGACGGATGCGGTGCAGTGGAAACACTAGAACACCTGCTCCTTCACTGTGTCGCGATCGCCGATGCCCGTCGCGATATGGTCGCGGCCTATAGGACGCAGGGCATACTACCAGACTCCACAAGACGCTATTGTGGCCGCAGGGCAGTGCGCGCACCCGTGAGCAAATTTTGGTGAGCCTCTGTGCATTCCTCGAACACACGGGCTTGACGTGCCGTCTGTTCTCCGTCAGGTAGTTACACGCAGTGACCGAACGCTCCGCGAGGTCTACCTTGAACGACTAATAACTGGACGCCCCACTCCAGTTGTAACCAACACAGTGCTGTGCGCATGTGTGATTCAATTCCTCTAAAATGAACTAATCACGCGCACAACGTGGACACATTTCTTATTGCGTAAATAGTTTGTACATATTACTTCTCCCCCTATCCTCTCTTCCTGTCCCCTCACCTCTTTCATGTCATTTCTCCATTCTGCCTGCTATCATTTATTTCCGCTGCCCCAGCTCAGGTGCTTCAGTATCGATGGCAGATAATAATAATAATTGTTTTTTTGGGGGGAAAGGAAATGGCGCAGTATCTGTCTCGTATTTCGTTGGACACCTGAACCGCGCCGTAAGGGAAGGGATAAAGGAGGGAGTGAAAGAAGGAATGAAGAGAGAGGTGCCGTAGTGGAGGGCTCCGGAATAATTTCGACCACCTGGGGATCTTTGACGTGCACTGACATCGCACAGCACACGGGCGCCTTAGCGTTTTTCCTCCATAAAAACGCAGCCGCCGCGGTCGGGTTCGAACCCGGGAACTCCGGATCAGTAGTCGAGCGCCCTAACCACTGAGCCACCGCGGCGGGTGCCGACGCTAGCAAAAATCTTTTCTTTCCTTTTTACTATTATTTTTAATAAAACCACTACCACCACCACCAGCTTCTCTGTGCAACAGTACGCACGTGTGTGATGCTACTCGTGTCTCGCGGGTACGCCATCACTTCACCTCGCCTGAAAAGTCTTTTTTAATTTATTGATTGGTTTTTGGGGAAAGGAAATGGCGCAGTATCTGTCTCATATATCGTTGGACACCTGAACCGCGCCGTAAGGCAAGGGATAAAGGAGGGAGTGAAAGTAGAAAGGAAGAGAGAGATGCCGTAGTGGAGGGCTCCGGAATAATTTCGACCACCTGGGGATCTTTAACGTGCACTGACATCGCACAGCACACGGACGCCTTAGCGTTTTTCCTCCTTAAAAACGCAGCCGCCGCGGTCGGGTCTGAAGAGACTTCTAGGCTGCGCCCTCGCTCGCACCACCGCATCGAACTCGATGAATCCTTTAACTACCGACGTGCGAGTCTTTCGCACTGAGTAGCCCCCTCGATTTGTCCATAGCTGCTTCCGGACGCCCGACATGGCACGCAAGGGGCCGCAATATATTTCACTTCCTCGCACTGCCGCTAGACGCGTATGCGCCGAAGATTACAATGCAGAGGATCAGCGCAAGCTCCCGGAGCGGCGTTATGTTTCGAACTTGGCGCCAATAAGCTGACGCCGGCATTTATTTCTCAATCTGTTTGTTTTTTTTACTTTTTCTTCATTTCACGTAATCAGATTTTGTGGGTACGTAACCTTGCACCGCCTTCATGGTCACGTCACGCCTACGTCACAATTTGCACAAAATGGCGAATTGTTGAGAATAGGCCCCCAATGTGCTCTGCTGGGGTAGAGGGAGAGGAGGTGCCGCCTCTAGGGGGTTATATATATGCGCTTCGCATCAGTGTACTGTATTAGCATAATAGCTATGGTGCTTCCATACCACCACCGTTATATCTGATACCTGATTGAATATGTGCTGCGGGTGCTTAGACCCAACATATTAAACTTATTTTGGAATACTGCGGAGTGCTTGAAGCACACTGGCACGGGTCGGCCCGGTGTTGCACTGCCTCCGGGATCGGGCCGGAGCCAAATAGCGCGCGCCTTTTCTTTCTATCTTTGCCCGCGTATCCTTTATACACATTCAGCACGCGGCATCGAGCGTGGCTCGGCTTGAGCCAGTTGGCAGGCCCGTGCACATTCTTTTTTCTTCATGAGCAACAGCAGCAGCAACGTATTGTCGTTATGGAGAACGCCAGAGACGCAACAACAGAACGAAGCGAGGAAGACACAACGCGCTCAAGAGACGCCAGAAGAGCGCGCCGCACTACTCAAGAAGCATCGTAACGAAGATGCGCGTAAAAGTAGTGCCACGTCCCGGAGTGACTCTTAAACTGCGGATAATATTAATAATAATAATAATTGGTTTTTTGGGGAAAGAAAATGTCGCAGTATCTGTCTCATATATATAGTTGGACACCTGAACCGCGACGTAAGGGAAGGAATAAAGGAGGGAGTGAGAGAAGAAAGGAAAAAAGGGGTGCCGTAGGGCAGGGCTCCGGAATAACTTCGACCACCTGGGGACCTTTAACGCGCACTGATTTCGCACAGCAGACGGGCGCCTTTGCGTTTTTCCTGCATAAAAACGCAGCCGCCGCGGTCGGGTTCTAACCCGGGAACTCCGGATCAGTAGCCGTGGTTAGGGCGCTAACCACGGCTACTGATCTGGAGTTCCCGGGATCGGTGTTTACCTAAATACTTGACACAAGCGTTATTTCCTTTCCTTGAAACCAACTTTATATCTCTTTACTTCCGGAACTAACTGCGCGATTCGGGTGTCCACCGAGATATGTGAGACAGGCGTCATTTTCTTGACTGGCCTCTAGCTACATTCAAGGTCAAACTTGCGGCCCCGCTGACTGCTCGAAAAGCTGGCATAGTGAAGCATCTCGCTTCAAAAATACGCAGAAAGGACACCCTGTATAAGATCCGGAAAGGCTTCAAGCCAGAAGCCAGTTAAGGGATCATGTTTTCATTAACTGTCTGTTTTTAAAGCGTTGGTGTCTTTTTCTTTCAGGCGCCTGCCATCGTTTTCAAGATTTCAATACGTTAGCACAAGCTGCTGTGCAAGACTAACCAACAAGGGACAAATGTTCAGAAAGAGCGTTCGGTGCGATAAGCACTTGCATGACAAGTAGTAGAGACCCACTACATCACCTCCACGGGGTCGCTATACTATTATTTGGGGTCATTCTAGCAATGGTGTCACCGTCGCCAAGCATTACCGAATTCCGCTCCACCTGGCATCGCCACGATATCGGGAATGCGATGGGCAAGCGCGAGAGCTACGGCGGCCAATTCGTGCAGACGCGTTACCAACAATGGCACTGTTATTCCAGAACACATACAGCAATGGCTCAGTCTCTTTTGTGGCCCCAGCATTGGCAATACACTGGCGAACGACAATAAACTGTGGCCAACCAAGTAGCAATGGCCCGCCAACATTCCATGCGACGTACCATATGCTGGCGGATATTGTTCTTGCAGTTGAGATGGTTTGCCGCCATTGTATCCACCTTGCCCAATATTGACCACGGCTTTGTGGGCAGTGGCGACGGCTAGCGGTGCTTGTCTGCCATATTGTCATGCCTGTTTTCATGCCTGTTAGCATTTGGGTATATCTTGGTACAGGTTTGTCAATATTGCCCTTGCAGCTGGGATGGTATGCCAGTAATCTAATACACCAGACGGCTCTGCTTAATATTCTCCCACTGGCTGCGATGGCTAGCCAGAGTAGCACACACCTTGGCAAACGTCGCTACTGTATCACCAGTATAGATAGCTTATCAGAAATGTATATATCCTGGCAAATCTTGTTCAAGATTGTCCTGATGTTGGGAATAATAATAATAATTGGTTTTTGAGGAAAGGAAATGGCGCAGTATCTGCCTCACATATCGTTGGGCGCCTGAACCCCGCGGTAAGGGAACGAATAAAGGAGGGCGTGAAAGAAGAAAGAGGTGCCATAGCGGAGGGCTCCGGAATAATTTAGACCACTTGGAGATCTTTAACGTCCACTGACATCGCACAGCACACGGGCGCCTTAGCGTTTTACCTACATAAAAATGCAGCGGCCGCAGTCGGGTTCGAACCCGGGAAATCCGGATCAGTAGCCGAGCGCTGTAACCACTGAACTACCGAGGCGAGTCCTGATGTTGGGATGGGGGCGAAAACTGCGTGCATCTGGGCTACGTTTTTCTACATTGTCCCGCCAATTCTAATGGCTTGTCGACATTGTCCATATAGTAGTTTCGGAATGGCAAGTATTCTCCCGTCAGTATGCATGGCCTGTTGACAATGTATATATACTGGAATATGTCGTTCAATGTGCCCTAATGTACGTTCCCAACATTGCAATACCTTACCAACCTGAAGTATATTGATACGGACGCTGGGAGGACACCGAAGTGGTTGGTAACGAAGACGACGCTGCACGGCGCCAGTTACTTGTCCTCCATCGATCTTCGCTCAGGGTACTGGCAGATCGCTGTCGATGAACGCGATCGGGAGAAAACCGCCTTTGTCACCCCGGACGGCCTGTACCAATTTAAAGTTATGCCTTTCGGCCTGTGCAATGCCCCTGCGACCTTCGAGCGGATGATGGACTCCCTCCTGCGCGGTTTTAAATGGACGACATGCCTCTGCTACTTAGGTGACGTGATTGTTTTTTCGTCCACATTCCAAAGCCACCTGCATCGCCTTTCAGCCATCCTTGCCCTCTTCCGCCGCGCTGGTCATCAGCTGAACTCGAAGAAATGTACCTTCGGCCGCCGTCAGCTCAAGGTCCTTGGCCACTTGGTCGATTCTGCTGGGATCCAACCCGACCCCGACAAAGTCCGCGCCGTGCGTTCATTTCCTACTCCGCGCTCCTCCGGTGATGTGCGCAGCTTTCTCGGCCTATGTTCCTATTTCCGCCGGTTCATCCAGAACTTTGCGGAAATAGCCCGACCTCTTACCACGCTCCTCAAGAAGGACATCCCGTTCTCTTGGGGACCGCCCCAAGCTGACGCCTTCAGAGCCCTTATCAGTGCTCTCACTGCTCCACCTGTGTTGGCGCAGTTTGATCCTCCAGCCCCTACGGAACTTCGGACCGATGCGAGCGGCCATGGCATTGGTGCCCTACTTGCTCAGCGGCAACGCAACAAGCTTCGCGTTATTGCGTACGCCAGCCGTCTCCTTTCTGTGTCAGAGCGCAACTATTCTATCACCGAGCGGGAATGCCTCGCTCTGGTATCGGCTATTGCAAAATTCCGCCCTTACTTGTTTGGGCACCCTTTCTCTGTTATCACGGATGACCACGCCTTATGCTGGCTTTCTTCGCTCAAAGACCCTACTGGCCGACTGGGGCGCTGGGCTCTTCGCCTTCAAGAGTACACATTTTGTGTCGTCCACAAGTCCGGCCACTTGCACCAGGACGCGGATTGCTTGTCCCGTTACCCTGTCGATCCGCCTTCCTCCAACGAATGCGAGGCTGACGCCTGCGTCTTATCTATCTCGGCCTTCCGCAACATTGCGCAAGAACAGCGCTTCGATTCGTCGCTACGTACCCTCATCGACCGCCTCACTGCCAACCGCTGTGATGCGTCCCTCGCTCCGTTTATGCTCCATGAGAACGTCCTCTACCGGCGCAATATGCGGCCTGACGGCGCTGACCTCTTGCTCGTAGTCCCTCAACACCTGCGCAGCAGCGTCCTTGAACAGCTTCATGACGTTCCCACGGCCGGTCATCTTGGAGTCTCCCGCACCTACGACAGCGTGCGCCGCCGCTTCTTTTGGCCCGGTCTATACCGTTCTGTCCGCCGTTATGTGGCCGCTTGCGAACTGTGCCAACGGCGGAAGACGCCCTCGGTTCTCCCTCCCGGGCACCCTCAGCCGATTCCCATCCCCGTAGACCCGTTTTCCCGTGTCGGCCTCGACCTGCTCGGCCCTTTTCCGGTGTCTGCTATGGGAAACAAATGGATCGCGGTCGCGACGGACTACTCCACGCGCTACGCTATTACTCGAGCGATCCCAACCAACTGCGCAACTGATGTCACTGACTTTCTCCTGCACGACGTCATACTCCACCACGGTGCTCCCCGTCACCTGCTCACCGATCGCGGTCGCTGCTTTCTTTCCACAGTGGTCGCCGAACTCCTCCGTCTCCTGCTCCGTCCGTCATCAATTCGCCGCGGCCTACCATCCGCAGACGAACGGCCTCACTGAACGTCTGAACCGTACCCTCACCTACATGATTTCCATGTACGTCTCCGACCATCACCGCGACTGGGATATTAGCCTCCCATTTGTTACATTCACCTACAATTCTACGCGTCACGATACAGCCGGTTTCTCCCCTTTTTACCTTCTCTTTGGCCGCGATCCTTTG
The DNA here is from genome assembly GCA_030143305.2 of Amblyomma americanum. NCBI lineage: Eukaryota > Metazoa > Arthropoda > Arachnida > Ixodida > Ixodidae > Amblyomma > Amblyomma americanum. The sequence continues at coordinate 90,670 of JARKHS020035035.1, read as the reverse complement.
CTGCCCTTCGACAGTGTACTGCCCGCCACCGCCTCTACGAGTCCTTACGCTCGCGACGCCATCGCTCGCGCCGACGCTGCCCGTCTTGTCGCCCGCCAGCGGCTGTCGGCCTCCCAAGTCGATCAGAAACGACGTCATGAATGTCGCCGTCGTGAAGTCACCTACTCTCCTGGCTCCCTTGTGTTAGTCTGGATCCCTTCCAGCCGTGTGGGCCTTTGTGAAAAACTGCTCCCCCGATATACAGGCCCTTATCGGGTCGTACGTCTGGTGACCGCGGTGACGTGCGAGATCACCCCGCTGCATCCGCCATCTCCGGCCGCTGCACCCCGCACCGACATCGTCCATGTGTCCCGCCTCAAACCTTACAACTCGCCGTCTAGCTGGCCTGTGTAGTGCGCACCGGGACGGTGCTTTTACCGCGAGGGGGGGGGGGGGTCATGCTACGGACGCTGGGAGGAGGACGAAGTGGTTGGTAACGAAGACGACGCTGAGGTGCGCGCTTGTGTGCTGAGAGTCTACTCCAAGCCATCGGTTCCTTGCGTAGCAGGTTACCTCTGCTCTTTCTACTGCTGCTTCTAGCCGCCACGTGTCAATATCATGGGCATCGCTGGCCGATACTGTAAACCGGTCGCGATGGGTGCCCAATACTGTACGTGTGCATTGCATCACATGGCTCATATTTTGGCGCTTTGTCAGTGTTGTATCAATCATGGATTATGTTGGTCGACATTGTCCTGCCTGTATAGATGGACAGTTAACATCACGGCTTATGTATATCAATATTTTCTCGTCAGTTGGGGTTACTACGCAATACTACATACACTTTGGCCTACATTGGTTGGTACGGTCAAGGCAGTCTCAATGATATCCCAGCATTATAAAATTCTTGGCCTATGCTAGACAAAATTGCCGAGACGTCTGCGATGGACAGCCAACCTTGCATTTGCCTTACGTTGCGCTTGAATATTTTATGTATTTGATTTATACCGGCATGTGCTAGTCAGTGCCATCCTATCAGTAACAATGCCTATGCATACGCAATACGTTTCTACACTTACCACCTCTAGCTTGCGAGAAATCAGATGCCAAGCGTAAGTTCTGCCCAGCACAAAAATGAAACGTGGCAGAGCAACTAGCAAATTATAAAAATGGGCAAGAAAAGAAAACATGTATGAACATGTGTATTCAAAAATATATCTGTCTCGTTTCCTCGCCTTTCACTGATTCTTGCATTATACATGTGTTTTCGTTTTGTTTTTATTTTTTAAATCAAGTGATATTTAACCGTATTTCGGTTTTTCCAGAGGACGTATACTTCTACAAGTGAATTATGGCTTTTTCGGTGCTATATAGCGGCAGCCTTGTGTATTCAAAATCACTTAGCTACTATATCACCATGTTTGGTCAGAATAAGTATGTTTCTTAATGAAATGGTGCAAATTGTGGACATGGATTAGCAACTTTATTACAGCATCGGCTATTCTCACCAGTCCATCAGTTTGGCGTCATCGTCGTAGGCAGCGGCTGCACGGCCATCCGCCGCACACAATCTCTCAATCGGCCTCTGTCAAACTTCGTGCGCTGGGTTGAGTTTGGTTGAGCCGCCGCTAAGCTCGGGATAATCAAGCGTCTTGTGCGCGTGCACGCCGCCCGACCACGGTACCTGAAGAAGAGACCCCTGGTCCCCTCGCTTTCCCGAACGCAGTCTGATGGGTTGCGGAGTGAACTCGGCGCAACACCGTCGAGTTTCCTTGATGTTGCGTGACTGGTCGCCTGATCTGTGCGAAATAAGCAGCAGCGGGAGCGGCGAGGATGAATGGCCCGCTGGATGAGGTTATCCGCATAGCAGAGGAGCAAACAAAAAAAGACGCATTCGATGCACGCACGACGGAGTGAAGAGAACGGATCCACGGTGCCGGTGCTCAGAAAGACGACGTTACGCTATAAGGTTCGTTTGAATGCGGTGCCACATTAATTCTGTGGCTGGAGCGGCCAGCATCTTGTACCGTCAGAAGCAGCGTTCTGCTTCTGACGGGCGAGTGCAACCTTTTGTGCGAACTTTCGAGTCTCCTAGCGAACAAACTAAATTCTGTTCCAAGAATTTCGACTCCACTTCTTTTATGATTCTTCACACATGGCCCCAAATTGTTGAAGAATGTTGAGCATGAGCTTGATATCAGCGGGCACGATATCTTCCGTCTGAGGCAGTATGACACGTATAGGATACTTAGATTTCAGGTGGCGAGGAGGATAAGACTCACACATACGATATAATCCATGATATTCAGCATATAACAACATATACGTATACGCAGTGTATTTTACTGTCCTGAAAGAACAAGCACACAAAAGGTTTAGCAGATTGCTAGCGCATAATTTGCGGCCACTGCAAACGCAAAGCCACGTCGGGGACAACGCTTGGGAAATTGAGCTTACTTTTAGGCGAAATCCTTTCTTGGTTCATGAGTGCCGTGGACGGAAGTTGCAGACAGAGGCTGTCAGAAGTCTCCGCACTTGTATGGCAATTAAAAGAAGAAAATTGCTGGTGGTTTAGCTCTGGTTAACCCTGGTCGAAAGCGTAAAGCTGCATGTCGCTGGCAACGTTTGTGGTGGTTGAGTGACTGCCGGTCTCCATAGATAGTCATACTGACAAACATAGTTGTAGGCATTTTTATTATTTGCTAAACATCTTGCTTTCTTCGAAACGATATTAAAGCTTCGGTGATATTTCCAACGGTATTATTTCTCGTTATATGTGGAGATATGGAGCCAAATCCGGTTCCAATCGACGCACCAAACCCTGATTATAATTTCAGATAGTCAAAATTAATACCCACCGCGGTGGCTCAGTGGTTAGGGCGCTCGACTACTGATCCGGAGTTCCCGGGGTCGAACCCGACCGCGGCGGCTGCGTTTTTATAGAGGAAAAACGCTAAGGCGCCCGTGTGCTGTGCGAAGTCAGTGCACGTTAAAGATCCCCAGGTGGTCGAAATTATTCCGGAGCCCTACACTTCGGCACCTCCATCTTCCTTTCTTCCAACGATATATGTCCAACGATATATGAGACAGATACTGCGCCATTCCGTTTCCCCAAAAAACCAATTATTATTAGTCAAAATTAAAAAAGAAATTGGTTCTTTGGGGAAAGTAAATGGCGCAATGTAAGACAGGCGTCATTTCCTTTTCTTAAAACCAACTTTCTTTTTCGTTTGTCTCTACGGCACTACGGCACCTCTTTCTTCCTTTCTTCTTTCACTCCCTCTTTATTCCTTCCCTTACGGCGCGGTTCAGGTGTCCAACGATATATGAGACAGATATTGCGACATTTCCTTCCCCAAACACCAATTATTATTATTATTATTTTTTTTCTTTGCTTACGGCGCGGTTCGGCTGCCAAAACAGATATGTGAGACAGTCTTCATTTCCTTGTTTGACCTGTATCTACATTAAAGGTCAAACTTGCGACCCCGCTGATGGCTCGGAAAGATGGCGTAGTGAAAATTTTCGCTTCAAGCTAGCTTTTCGCTTCAATAACAAAAGAATATTGAGATCCAGGTGGGAATCGAACCCGTCCCGCCCGCGTGCGACAAGAGGACGCTCCCACACCGCCGCCACAACACTTCGTTTTTTCCTTCACTGCATGAAAATATTGCCGAAAGAGAAAATCAGAATATGATTTATAGTTTATGGACTCAGGCTATGACTCAGGCTATGAGGACGCCGCGAAGAAGGGGTCCGAAAATTTCGACCACATGGGGTTCTTTAACGTGCACTGATATCGCACAGTACACGGGCATGAGGAATTTCGCCTCCATCGAAAATTGGCCGCCGCGGCCAGGATCGAACCGTGCCTTTCGCACCCCAAGCGAGGGAACTCCTCAAGGATCGGTCATCTCCCCCATCCTCTTCAACATCGCAATGATAGGACTAGCAAGACAACTCGAACAAATTGAAGGCACACGGCACGCCATGTACGCTGGCGACATTAAGGTATGGGTGAACCGGGGATCGCTCAGCGAAAAATAAGAATGCCTGCAAAAAGCGGCCACCTGCGTAGAAACCTACGTTAGGGCCAGGGACCTCGCCTGCCCGACGTAGAAGTCTTAGCTCCCAAGGGTGTGGCGAGGCAAACAAAATCGAATGGTCCCTACAATCAATGAGCTCAAACTCAACGTATACATCGAGGGGCAACTCATTCCGGAGACGACCACCATTCGGATCCTCGGGATGTGGCTTCAGTCCAATCAGCGGTGCAATCATACTCTGACACTGCTGAAGACCGCGACCATGCAGGTGACCCGTATGATCAGCAGAATATCCTGCTAGAGACACGGCATAAAGCAGAGCGACACACTCAAGCTAGTCAGGAGCCTCGTGGTTAGCAGAGTGGTGTATAGCCTTCCCTACCACAATTGAATCAAGCAAGAAGAAGATCAAGCGGACGTCATACTGCGAAATGCGTACAAAACTGCGCTTCACCTGCCGCAGAGCACATCGACCGAGAAACTGCTGGCCCTGGGACTGCACAATACCTTCAGTGAACTGAGAGAAGCACTACTATGCTATCAGGCACGTAGGTTGATGCAGACCCCCATGGGCAGGGTGCTCCTGCGAAGATATTGCGGCAGCAACATGATCCAAGAGATCGAAAGTACGGAAGACATTCCGGACAAGTATCGCAGTACCGCAAGTATCGCACCGATACCCAAGAATATGGACGCCAAACTGCACAAGGGGCGTACGGAAGCAGGCGCGGAGTACGTGCAGAGAACCCTGGCAAACAAGGACAACACAATGTATACGGATGCGGCAACGTTTGACAAAGATGGAAGACAAAGCAGCAGAGCAGTGGCATCGGTGGTTAATTCGGACCTCAAGGAAATCACCAGCACATCACTACAGGACTGCACGGTAGTCGAGTCTGAAGAGGCAGCTGTAGCTCTGGCAGCACTGGAGGGCTACCGATTTTTCAGGTTCATAACAATTATAACGCACTCTCAAGCAGCATGCATAATTATACAAACGACAGAATTGGGCGCAGAGCACGCCACATACTTTGCTCAAGCGACCCGGAAAACAAAGTTTAGCATACCATAATCTGGGAAACCAGGGCACACTGGCCTAACATCAATCAATCAATCATGTTTATTTAACATTATGTCGATGTTGGGTGCGCCGACAAAAAGCCATTGGGAAGGCTTGACGAGGCCGACGCACCCCACAAGGGCATTGCAGTGGTACACAACATGTTAGCACTTCGAGGGATAAAAAAAAGGAAATGAACAAAAGTAACATATTTGGCATTAGCTGTACATCAATTCGGACTCCTTATTTAGTTGATGTGGGAAAGTGTAGCTCAACATTTGATAACCATAATTTGTTCGCATCCTAGGCACATACCATTTGGGTGTCGCACGTGTAGTGTACTTTGGCTCTTTGCATTGTAATCTTGACAGATTTAGCATATTGCAATTATTGTGATTAATACCGGTTTTATACCGTTGTAGAAGTAAAACATCGTACAGCTGTGGCAAACGGATGATTCGAAGTTCATTGAAAAACGGTTCGGTGTGTTCTAGTCGAGGAGCATTCATAATATTTCGAACAGCTTTCTTTTGAAGAAGATACAAGCGGTTAATATTTGTAAAAGACGTAGTACCCCACACCAAAAAACAATATTTTATAACAGAGGAAAAAAGTGCACTATACAACATTTTCTTGATACTCTTCGGCATGAAATATCTCAGTCGACACAAAATACCGACAACCTTTGACAGCTTGTTCATCACCATGTCAACGTGATCATTCCAACTCAAATGCTCATTAAAAATAACACCTAAACTTTTGACCGCAGGGACCGTTTCGATGAGCGACTTACCGATCCTCAAACAGAGTGGTGGCATATTTGTCAACTTGTTACGAGGCCGGAAAAGCACGGCCTTCGTTTTTGCAGTGTTTATGTTTAATAAATTATTTTGAGACCATTCTTGGAGTGACTGTAAACATTTTGTGGCTTGTTTATGAAGATCTGGCAGCTGTGCCGCTCTAAAGAATAAAGCGGTGTCATCAGCGTAAATCACAAAGGTTGGAACATTACTAATACAGACGATGTCATTAACATAAAGAAGAAACAGCAATGGTCCCAAGATGCTACCTTGCGGGACACCAGAAACGATGTGTCTAATATCAGATAAATCATTGTTTATTTTTACTTGTTGCGATCGAGCACTTAAGTAAGACTGAATTATGTCAAGAAACTGTCCGCGGAAACCGTAATGCTCGAGCTTAGTTAACATCATTTTGTGGTTAATGCGGTCAAACGCTTTTGAAAAATCGATGATTATGCCAAGAGTGAGAAGTTTCTGCTCGAAGGACTCTAAAATTAGCTCTTTTTGTGTCAGCAGCGCGGTTTCCGTCGAAAGGTTCTTCCTAAACCTATGCTGACTGGGCGTTATTATGTTATTTTTCTCACAAAAGCTAGATATCTGGTTGAACAAGATCTTTTCAAAGCACTTTGAAAAAACAGGTAGAATAGATATTGGACGATAATTTGACAGCCTGTTTTTGTCTCCACCTTTGTGAATAACTGTGACCTTGGCAAACTGCATTTTCTTAGGGAACACTGCGTGTTCAATACAGCTATTGAAAATACATTCTAACACAGGACTAATTACAACAGCGACATATTTTACTGGTGAAATTTTCAGGTCATCAATATCACACGACATGGAACCAAGAGGCGGATAGGATAGCTCGAGGGCACACCAACCGTGCGTCCGACACATCCAGCTTTGAGGAACCCGAGACAGTATCCATGGGCTACTCAGATATCCTAAGTTATTATAAAGGGGTTAGACTGAAGTATCCACCCCCCCCCCCCCCCATAAGGATCTAAGCAGAGAAGATGCTGTTGCATACCGACAGATGCAGACGGGTACTTTCACGAATCTAAACCTTCTTAATAAAATGTTCCCTACGCAGTATGAGGCTAGGTGCCCATGGTGCGGAGAAAAACCAGATTTATACCATACATCATGGGCCTGTCGAAAGATTCAGCCTCCAACTATCCATAGAATGAAAAACTTGAGTGCGGAGCAGTTGGAGAGTATCCTTTCCAGCGTAAGCTTGAAAGGCCAAAGGTGCCTAGTAAAGCGAGCTCGCGAGATGGACATACTCACTAGAGGCTTGGACTAGGGCACCAACCCTGTGAATGAAGACGGAATACGCCATCGGAAGATGAAAGACGCCGTCTGAAGATGCGAAGATCTCTTTTATAGAGATCAATAAACGTTTTTCCGATCAAATCTGAACCGTCCCTTTCGGGTCAGCAGCCGAGTGCCATAACTACTGCGCCACCGCGGTGGTTTGGGGCAGAGTTAAATGGCGGGAAATAATCGTAGACTACTGAACACAACGAATTTAATTCGTGAGCTGTGATGAATGGCTTTCGCTGCCGGCTCGCAAGACATACGAGATTATCTGTCATCATGATCATCGTTATCGTCATCACCTTTGCCCCAGATCATCGTCCGCGGCATCAATGATTATGGGCATCGTCGTAATCACTGGCGACTCTAGAAATACCGCATTCGGCGAGGCGTGCGGGCACTGCCACGGCGTCGCGGCGCGGTGTCTTTGCTTCCTCGTTCCCTCGTGTGCTCCTGCTTCGCCTGTCCCCTCCGTTATTCTCGGTTGGCTGTTCGCGGAAAGAAGCTCGTCAGAGGAAGCCAGTCCCAACCCGCTCCATCGGGGCGGTCGGATTTCGGCGAATGCCGGCGTGCTGTGGGGTACGAATTCCCGGTAAGGAACCTCACGTGGTCGATATTATTCCGGAGCCCTCAACTATAGCACCTCTTTCTCTCTTACTCCTTTCATTTTCTCCTTCGAACCTTCCCTCACATCGTGGTTGAGGAATTTGAGAGTCACTGTGTTTTTCCTTCTCTTAAAGCCGTCTTTCATTTCAATTATTATGAACCATGGGTTAGGTGCATGAGCAATGACTTGAGAGGCTGCACATCGGGCTACAAATCATACCCTACCTGAGAAGCTCTCAAAACTTCGCGTGCGTTTTCTGGCCTCATACGCAGACAGAAGGACAGCGATAGACAGAGACATACAGAGAGGCAGAGAGAGTTAACAAAAAGCACAGATTGGGACGTTAACCTACGAGCTCTCGGTTGGCTCTCCTACCCATTGGGAGGGGATAAAGATAAATTGGAAGTTCAGTTCCTAGCATGAATTGTGTCTAAGATGTTTTTGAATATGTAAATACTATATACGTCCACAGTCTGTGTACACTATATTGCTCAACCTCTTATCTTTTAAACATTGACAAGCGCTTTGATGGCTTTCCTAGATAATATTGGCTAAAGCGATGGTCCCAGAATCTTGGAGATTAGTTAGGGGTCGTGAGCTCAGGTGGGAGATATCTGTCTCATAACTGCAAGGTTCCAGATCCTTTTCCATTCATGTCAACCATGAAAAGCCGAGCGCCAGGGCGGAGAAAATTTTGTGGCGATTTGAAAAGCGATGGTTACCCGCCGGCCCTGGGAATCGACCGCAGCCTGTCCGAAATGATAGGTGGATCATATGCCAGAGGATTATCATGAAGATCATTGATGCGCAGGCGCACGTGTGAACGCCTGATCACCTTTGAAATGTGTGAACGCCTGACCATCTTGCACACGTGTGAATGCCTGATCACCTAGCACACGTGTGAACGCCGGATCACCTTACACATGCCTGAACACCATGCACACTAATGCACAATCAAACACCGTAATTGCAGCGCCAAATCATTTATTTTCTCTGCCGAGCGCACTACCCGGCGCGCTAACTCCTTAAACTTCACCCTACTGAGACCTCATGTGAACTGTTTCCAACATTTCTTTTTTCTTCCATAACTGTTCTGTGAAATGAGTTGGATGGATCCGTGCAAAATCTGCAGAAAATGAAACGGTTCACTAATCGCAGTCTAGTGAGAAGCAAATATTTCATCTTTTTCTTTATTAATGAGACCTATAATTGATATATTGCTATTTATGTCTTGTTTTCCTGCTTGCTTGTATTTTATCTTTGCTACGATGCTCTCTCCCACCTGACACGGTAGAATTTGAAAAAAAAACACTCGCTGACAGTCGAAGGGTCCCATTGGCAAAAAAGGTGTGCCGTAGCTACTTCGCACCTACGGTGCTCAAAGCTGGAGAGCCTGCCGTTGAAAATAGACAGTAATATTCTTTTGTCAATGCAGCTCATACTGACAGGAGAAATAACTGCATTATGTGTGGTAATAAAGGACAGCAAGTGAACAGGTGGCGTCACTTGTTCAGCGAAGTATTTCCTGAAAGAGAAACTGTGAGGCGGCCAAGCGCGTGAAGGTGTCTTTTCAGTAGAATGCGGATATTTTACGGACTTCCAAGGGAGGGCAGAGCAGCACTGTCGTCTATGTCATTACCGACAATACTGCTGTGTCCTAGGACATAATGCAGAGTGTCTTCCTTGCATTTTTCATGGCGCCGATGCTCTGTACGCCTCATCACTGCGACCAGTTACTCGTAGTCTGCATTACGTGAGGTTGGTTTTACGCATAGCGAAAATTGAAACTCAAAGACCACTGACGAGGTTTTCAGCGCTCGCTGCGGTAAAATAGTCAAGAATTACGCGAGGTAAGAAATCGGGAACGCTACAGACAGGGCTAGTCGCTAGGGCATATCTTTTCAGCTTGAATGCATCCAGTGCGGGTACAGTATCAGCGGATGTAAGGAAAGCGAAAACGAACGTAGCGCAACTATGACCTCAATCGTTGTCTAGCAAAACGACATTTCATACTCAAAAATTCAATTCAGGACATTGAGGACATAACCACTGGAAACAGGCAGGATTGTCATATTTTCACCCTTTTATGTCTTCAATTAAACTGTTGTTAGCTGCCTTTCAAAATCCTAATCTTACCGAGATTCAATGGTTCTGGCAGTGTGCTAACGCAAGTTTCTTTTGTGTTGGACGTGAAATATTCTTCAGCTATATATGAGGTGTTTTATAGCATTGCCAGCGTTCGGGGTCGCCAGAACGCCGCTGAATTGTCTTGTGTAGTAAGGTGGTTAACTAATTTCTGACAACCGACTTTTTAACTATCAGAGCTAGGAAAATGGTTGCTATTAAAAATGTGTAGCCGCGCGTTAGTAATAGACATATTAGTTCTTTTAGATTTATGAAAATGCGATTATCATCGGCGCTGTGGCTCGGGAAAATTTGGCTACATAGTGCCAGTATACATACTTTGCGAAAATCATACAGGCAAAGCAACTTTCCAGTGCTCGTAACTGCTCAGAAAAGCCAAATTTGGTCAAGGCACAGCCCCCAAAGCAAAAGCGTTTTCTAAATTATAAAAACCCAAGTACCACACAATGAATGGTCTTGGTGGGTTCCATATAGGCGAGTAGAGCTGAGACAACCGCTAGGGCACCTACGTCGCCCTGTCAGAAATAACTGCGCCAGCCCAAATTGGGCTTCTCCATGATGATTCCAAATAGGCCAAATGTCTATGTTGATAGGGCTACCTGATGCCACACTTCTACATGTTGCCCACATCGCTCCCTTGCCTGGAAGTTGAGGCCAAATGAAACATCAGTGTGGGCTAAATGTTCGAAAACCCTACCACCTGGGGATCTTGAACGTGCACTGACATCGTTCCGCAAAGGAGCGAGCGCCTTTGCGTTTCGCCTCCATCGAAACATGGCAGCCGCGGTCGGTCTCGCATGAGGATGAGCGGACGAGCGCCCTAACCACTGAGCCACCGCGGCTGGTAACTAGCCAATAACCTCCTATATTTTCCATGCCTGGTCATCGGGGCCAAGATCAAAGGACGCCGACCGCCGCAATTTCCGCCGAGGCTGCGAGCGCCGCTTCTCGGCTATCGACAAAAGCACCCGTGAGGCGATGAATGAGACGCTCGTGACGAAGAGGCGCTCGTATCGGATAATACCTAAAACTTCGTTCATCGCGGCGCGAGAAGTTTTGCCGCTGGCTAATACAGAACTCGGCTACACCTACACCTCGACGGAGAAGCTAATGGCTCTAGGTCTGCGTAACACCTTTGGGGATCTAAGGGAGGCCCAACTCGTTGCTCAGCTCCAGAAACTAAAAAAGACCAAAACAGGGACAGAGCTGCTCAAAAAATGCGGCTACGAGGGTGCACTGTCAGAGATAAAAAGATCAAAACGAATACCCCATGAACGGCGGCAAACAATTAGGGTAGCACGAATTCCCAACAATATGGATCCGAACCCGCACAAAGAGCGACGGGAGGCTAGGACACAGTATGTGCAACAGAACCTAGCCAACAAAAAAAGACACGTACATGGATGCGGTTGCATACAGAACTAGAGAACATATCAGAATTAGAGCGATTGCCACGACAACTAATCAAGAGCTCAAACAAATAGCCAGCGCAACTATCAGGGATGGCTCGATTGAGGAGGCAAAGAGTGCAGAAACTACATGAATGGCAAAATAGTGTGGCAGCGCTCCACATCTTAAAGACAGCCAAATTACCGCCGAAGGAAAAACAATTGCAACACATAATAATGTGGGCACCGGGACACACAGGCATCTCGGGGAATGCCAAGGCGGATAGGAGTGCTCGAGTGCTTACACACCGAGCCTCCAACCAAAACAGCCTCGAGCAGCCTGACGCAGAACCAGTGCCCTTAGGATACTCAGGATTAGATATCCCCCACCTCACAAAAACCTCCACCAGCAGGAAGCGGTCTATTGGAGACAGCTACAAACGGGCACTTTATCGAATCTAAACATGCTAAGCAAGACTCGCAAACAGCGTGCAGAAACTACATGAATGGCAAAATAGGGTGACAGCGCTCCACATCTTAAAGACAGCCAAATTACGGCCGAAGGAAAAACAATTGCAACACATAATAATGTGGGTACCGGGACACACAGGCATCTCGGGGAATGCCGAGGCGGATAGGAGTGCTCGAGGGCTTACACACCGAGCCTCCAACCAAAACAGCCTCGAGCAGCCTGACGCAGAACCAGTGCCCTTAGGATACTCAGGATTAGATATCCCCCACCTCACAAAAACCTACACCAGCAGGAAGCGGTCTATTGGAGACAGCTACAAACGGGCACTTTATCGAATCTAAACATGCTAAGCAAGACTCGCAAACAGCGTGCAGAAACTACATGAATGGCAAAATAGGGTGACAGCGCTCCACATCTTAAAGACAGCCAAATTACCGCCGAAGTAAAAACAATTACAACACATAATAATGTGGGCACCGGGACACACAGGCATCTCGGGGAATGCCGAGGCGGATAGGAGTGCTCGAGGGCTTACACACCGAGCCTCCAACCAAAACAGCCTCGAGCAGCCTGACGCAGAACCAGTGCCCTTAGGATAATCAGGATTAGATATCCCCCACCTCAAAAAAACCTCCACCAGCAGGAAGCGGTCTATTGGAGACAGCTACAAACGGGCACTTTATCGAATCTAAACATGCTAAGCAAGACTCGCAAACAGCGTGCAGAAACTACATGAGTGGCAAAATAGGGTGACAGCGCTCCACATCTTAAAGACAGCCAAATTACCGCCGAAGGAAAAACAATTGCAACACATAATAATGTGGGTACCGGGACACACAGGCATCTCGGGGAATGCCGAGGCGGATAGGAGTGCTCGAGGGCTTACACACCGAGCCCCCAACCAAAACACCCTCGAGCAGCCTGACGCAGAACCAGTGCCCTTAGGATACTCAGGATTAGATATCCCCACCTCACAAAAACCTCCACCAGCAGGAAGCGGTCTATTGGAGACAGCTACAAACGGGCACTTTATCGAATCTAAACATGCTAAGCAAGACTCGCAAACAGCGTGCAGAAACTACATGAATGGCAAAATAGGGTGACAGCGCTCCACATCTTAAAGACAGCCAAATTACCGCCGAAGGAAAAACAATTGCAACACATAATAATGTGGGTACCGGGACACACAGGCATCTCGGGGAATGCCGAGGCGGATAGGAGTGCTCGAGGGCTTACACACCGAGCCTCCAACCAAAACAGCCTCGAGCAGCCTGACGCAGAACCAGTGCCCTTAGGATACTCAGGATTAGATATTCCCCACCTCACAAAAACCTCCACCAGCAGGAAGCGGTCTATTGGAGACAGCTACAAACGGGCACTTTATCGAATCTAAACATGCTAAGCAAGACTCGCAAACAGCGTGCAGAAACTACATGAATGGCAAAATAGGGTGACAGCGCTCCACATCTTAAAGACAGCCAAATTACCGCCGAAGTAAAAACAATTGCAACACATAATAATGTGGGTACCGGGACACACAGGCATCGCGGGGAATGCCGAGGCGGATAGGAGTGCTCGAAGGCTTACACACCGAGCCCCCAACCAAAACACCCTCGAGCAGCCTGACGCAGAACCAGTGCCCTTAGGATACTCAGGATTAGATATCCCCACCTCACAAAAACCTCCACCAGCAGGAAGCGGTCTATTGGAGACAGCTACAAACGGGCACTTTATCGAATCTAAACATGCTAAGCAAGACTCGCAAACAGCGTGCAGAAACTACATGAATGGCAGAATAGGGTGACAGCGCTCCACATCTTAAAGACAGCCAAATTACCGCCGAAGTAAAAACAATTGCAACACATAATAATGTGGGTACCGGGACACACAGGCTTCGCGGGGAATGCCGAGGCGAATAGGAGTGCTCGAGGGCTTACAAACAGAGCCTCCAAAAAAACTGGTTAACATCCCTGCCTTTCCCTCCTCCTCTTTATCTATCTATCTCCAACCAAAACAGCCTCGAGCAGCCTGACGCGGAACCAGTGCCCTTAGGATACTCAGGATTAGATATCCCCCACCTCACAAAAACCTCCTCCAGCCGGAAGCGGTCTATTGGAGACAGCTACAAACGGGAACTTTCTCGAATCTAAACATGCTAAGCAAGATCCACCCAGGGCTATATAGCAGCAGATGCCCATGGTGCGAGGACAAAGCCACTTTAATTCATATAAAGTGTTGTGAAAAGAGAACAAATGCGGCTGCAATAAACAGAATCCCGAGTGCCGAGCAGTGGGAGATGATGCTTTCCAGCTAGGTTCCGCGGTCCAGGCAGGACTGGTCCGGAAAGCCTACCTGGCGGCAAGACTCAGTGGAGCCCTGGACTAGGGGCTCCAACCCTGCCACAAGAGCCACAGACCACATCAAAAGATGGGAAGAGTGCCTCTACCCCGATACCCACCCATATATTTCTATGAATAAAGTTATTACTCACTCCCCCTCCCCCCCCACCCCCCCCGCTGGCAGTGATGACATCGCATACAACCCGCTCGGGGCAGAGAGACTGAAGTTCGAGGGAACAGTGAGCACTCACACATTGGCGCATACTGAAACCCTCTCCTGACCTCCTCAGAGTTCACCCGCAAGGAGGGCTGGTAGCCCTAATTTTGCTTCAACGGCCAGTTCTGAGCCGACGCCCAGGCATAAAAAATATGAGGCTATGGCTAGCCCAAATGGAGTTGCTCACGCTAGCCCACTCTCTGTCTCTCATAGCCCATGATGGGGCTTGAAAAAGGGCCAGAGAACATGCTGCCCCATTGGTTACTTGTATGGTACTTCAGCGCAGGTGGAACATAAATGTTTGATCTCTTCGGCAATAACCCCGTTAAGCCTAATTAAGGCACATACAGAAAACCACTGCTAGGATACCACATCGGCCATACCGGCACTGGCAAGTGGGCGTGCCCTCAAGCTGCCCTCATCGGTCTCTTGCTGGGATCTTTTAGGCAGATGCAACAAACAATGCGGGTGCATCCGAGAAAAAACGAGGCAATCCCAAATGGGGAAGCCGATTTATTGCCGCAGGCGGTCCTACATCGCCATCAGCGGGGCTTAACCAACCGAATTGTCCCCATCGTGTAATGCATGCATTTTTCAATTAATAAATTTCTAATATGCGCACTCATAACTAAGTCTCATAGAAGAGTAGTTATGTAGTTCTCAGCATTTTTACTCGATTACTTCAAATTACCGGCATTGGGCTATCGCACTCAAATAAATTGTCCAAAACAGTGAAACCACGCAAAAGAATCACAGTGACCACTTACCAGGATGCACTGGACCACATCAGACTGTCCAACCGTCATTAGCTTACGGCGCCTTTTGTTTCAATCTTTCTTCTATCCTTTCACTCTCCTACTTTCAGCACGCGGCAACAAGCGTAGCTTGGCTTGAGCCTGTAGGCAGGCCCGTGCACTTTCCTTTCTTCCTGTCAGCAGTAGCAGTAACATTACAATGCCTAATACCTGATTTAATATCTGCTGCGGGTCCTTGGCCCCAAGATATTAAACTCATTTTGGGAATATGGCGGAGTGTTTTGCTTGAAGCACCTTGGCACGGGTCGGCTTGGTATGGCAATGCCTCCGGGATCAGCCCGGGGCATATTAGCGCGCGCCTTTCCTTCCTATCTTTGCTCCCCTATCCTTTAATACTAATTTCAGCACGTGGCAGCGAGCGTGGCTCGGCTTGAGCCACTAGGAAGGCCCGTGCACTTTCCTTTTCCTTGCTTCCTCTCAGCAACAGCAGCTGTCATTACAGATATCTAATACCTGATTTCATATCTGCTGCAAGTCCTTGATTTTTGGATTATGGCGGAATGTTTTGCTTGAAGCACCTTGGCACGGGTCGGCCCGGTATTGCAGTGCCTCCGGGATCGGCCCGGGCATATTAGCGCGCGCCTTTTCTTTCTGTTTGTTCTGATATCCTTTAACTCTCCTACTTTCAGCACGCGGCAGCGAGCGTGGTTCGGTTTGAGCCAGTAGGCAGGCCCGTGCACTTTTCTTGCTATCAGCAGCAGCAACCGCAGCAGCAGCAGCAGTCATTATAGATCGGAACCCAAACATGGCCTGTCTGCAAAACGGCCAAAAAGAAAGTGCGGCAAAAAGAAAGCGCGGTGCGGCTCGCCCATGCCTTCGTAACTAGTCGAGTACTGTACTCGACTCCTTACCTCCGCTTACGTGAACTTGAAGATTGCTTGGAGGTTGTACTCCGCAAAATTTTCAAGAGTCCTCGACCTCCCGATTTCCATTTCCATCGCGCGACTGCTCGCGTTGGGGATGGAGAACATCTATCGGGAACTTCGCGAGGCGCATCTCATTAACCAATACACGCGTATCGCTCAGACCGTGTCCGGTCGCCGCCTCTTGGACTGGTTATATATCAAACATGAACAACATACGATAGATTGGGTTCGAGTGCCCGAACTGTGGACAGCGCCCTCTATGTTCGACCTATTCCGACTAAGATGAACAAGGAGGACAACAATGGCCGGTGCCAGGCGCGGTCGGATGCCCTGCACCGCCACTATGGCTCAAAGAAACAGGTCTTCTATGTCGACATTGGTGGCCCCTACCACTCCTCGGGGAATGGTACAAGACTGCAGTCATACACGAGCGAAAACAGGTGGACGGCCTCTCGTCCAGAGCGTCCAGCTAAACTCATGCGGAGGAGGTAACGATCACCGACGCAGCCTCCCATCCCGACTCTAAATTCATCCTCACAGACTCTCGAGGAGCCTGTCGTAACTCTGAGTTCGGTTGGATCACCCCACTTGCTCATCAAATTCTTCACCAGAGTTCTCACGAATGCGATCCAACTCATCGCTCAATCATATGGGTCCCCGGCCACCAGGCATTCCGGGTAACGAAGCCGCCCATAAGGCAGCCCACGCACTCACTTACCGGGCACCAGGCGTTTCTTGGAAGAGCCCTAACCCAGATCACAGCCCTCTTCTTTCTTTTAAAGACATTACTGAGCGCTATCGTGCAGAACACTGGCGCTACCAGGTTCGTATGAAGGGACTGGGTAAAGCTGGCGAACGAACTCTCCTTAGGCTCTTTACAAACACCCTGCTGTGCCCGGCGTTTCTCAAGCACTTTGACTCTTCTTTTAACGGCCGCTGCTCATTCAGTGGGGAGGTGAGCGACACTTTTCACATGGTTTGGGCATGCAGGCAAAATCCTTCTCTCTCCTCCCATCACCCCTTCCCCTACCCGAGAGGACTGGGAAGCGGCTCTGCTCGGCTGCCAGGAAATATCGACCTAATAGGTCCTGGTTCGGCGCACCTGCGCAGCGGTCAGGACCAACGGGGTCCCGGAAGGAGGGACTCCGCCTCTTATTGTAAGCGGCGAGACGCACTAGAGGCCTCTCCTCGAGCACCTGTCTGTACATAGAGATTAATGTTTTTCACCACCACCAGCACCCTCCCTGCCACCCTGGGAGGTGGCATGCAGTAAATGGTTGATTGCCAGAGAATGATCACCAAATGAACGCTGCGGCCTAGCTATTGCTGCAGTGCCGCATGTCAGCCACAACGTTGCCAGCGCTAATTCATTCAAACCACATCTCTCTCTCACCATCGCCACATGTATCAAAGCACGAATGAGGCGTCCGCATATCCAGGGAACCGGTTATGCTAGAACGTCGACATTTTTCGCTTTGTATATCCTTGATTAGCTGAGCTAATCCACATTATTTTTCTCCCTCTCTCGCTGCCTAGTCACTACTGCGCATGGGCCACTGGTAGCACCGAGCCACAGGTCTTCCGCCGTTGCGCAGCGCCGCGCCTTTCCTCCAAGTTCAACTTTTTTCAGTTTTCTTCTTCTTTCCCTACCTCCTTTGCCCCTTCCTTTACGGCGCGGTTAAGGTGGTGTCCACTGAGTTATGTGAGACGGCTACTGTTCCATTTCCTTTCCTCAAAAACCAAACAAAACAGGCGAGCCGACGGCGTTCATACAGTTCATTGGCATTGACAACTTTGCAAAGGCCGTTCATTTTCACGAAAGCAAGGATGCACAACCAGCTCCATGAGTCAGTGGAGACCTCAATCTCGCTTTCATCTACGAGGCGTTGGTGTCATCCTGAAAAAGCCTGCTTTTATTGCATTCCGCACACTGGATAGGCAGCACGCCCTCCCTGCCACCCTGGGAGGTGGCATGGTTGGTCGCGAGTGATTGATCACCAAACGAACGCTGCAGCCTAGCTATTTCTGCAGTGCCGCATGTCAGCCTCAACGCTGTCAGCGCTAATGCATTCAGGTCACATCTCGCTCTCACCACCGCCACTTGTATAAAAGCACGAATGAGCCGTCTGCGTATCCAAGGAGCCAGTTATGCGGCCTTCCTTTCCTCAAAGCCATCGCCGTCTAGAACATTACCAACACCAATGAACACAGTTAACGCCATGTTTCGCTTTGTATATCCTGGATTAGCTGAGCTTATCCACATTAACTTGCTGATGGCCTAGCTCTGTTAGGCCAGGATATACGTAGTGAAAGCGCGCAGACTTCTGCATCGGAAGAGTGCATTCACTAGATGCGCCTTTATTCATGGTTAGCCATTGTGTGGTCGTGGAGGAGTGGTGGCGTCTGCGCCTCACATGCCATAAATCCTGCTTTAATTCCGAGCCTCGGCACAGGTTTTCTTTTCATTCAGTGAGTGTGACTTTGGTTAGCGATTAAGCGAAAGTTGTGTCAAGGCGCGTTTATACTCCAGCGTAAGGCGCGCGAGCGCGCTGCTCGGCGACGTCAGGTCGCCCAAATAGAGAGCCTCTATATTTCAACTGCGCTTGACCGCCGACGCGTGCGGCGGCTTCGGTGAGCTCTGACCACACTGGCGGAGACTAGGCATGTCTCTATTCCGCGCTGAGTGCGGCAGCCGCTGCCGGCCCGGTCAGAACGGTTCGGCTCTGCGCCGAGGCGCGCGTTGGGACGTCATGTGCCTCTTCGAAGCACCGCCACCGCGAAATCGCAAGTTCGCGGCCAGTAAAGCTTTCGCTTTAGAAAACAATAACCAACGAATAGCAGCATAAAGTGGTGGTCGTCGTCTCGGATTCAGGTATATTAAAGTAGGTTAAAGTACACGTTTGCAACGGTGTCACGGTGTTTATAGACGGGATGATAGCAAATTTGGCGAGGAATTTTTTGCCTCCATATGGGACCTACTGGCTGTGTAAGAATGCTGCTGCTCGACGAGCGAGGCCTCAGCAAAGGGGCGACAGCAGTGCTGTGGTATACAATGGCATCCTCATGCGAGGCAATGTGCAAGTATTTAACTATTGGGCATTTACCGCGCCCAGCTTGCCTGCAGTCGAGTTCATACTGCTAAATAACATTTAAAATATTGTGCCCTATGCTTTCTCAGGTCTTCGTGGAAACTATTTTCCACTACTGTATTTAAGGACAACGAGGAATGGGTACAATTGTCGTTAACTACCTGATTCCATCACATCTTCTTACGGTCGTGTGCTTCAGCCTGGGCGTTAACTTTCTCTACGCTTAGGCATATGGTAACTGCATGCCAAATCAATACCAGTGCGAGCATCAACCTTCTCTCTGCGTCATCTGAAGGCGATAAAAAAGTCGTACATTGCTCATGTTTCGAAAAAAAATCATCATTTCTTTATAGGCTATTATTTCCCTCTGGTTTGCGCTTAATGCTTGTTTGTGATGCGCTTTTCTTTTTATATATAGACGTAATTTGCTGCTAGCTTGTAGAATGTGCTTTAGCTATACACGTTTAAAGAACTTCATATACAGTGCATTGACTTGTATAGGAATGTCGATAACAATTTAATGTGAGTTTCACAAAAAAAGCAACCCCACGCACCAATTATTTAGACAGAGTCCTTTGATCTACGACTACGAACCCTGCAAGTCCTTTTTTCCCCAAGTAATGCGAGCTTGCTTTCTTTAGACGCCTAAACGGTATAATGGTCTTGATTTGCTACAGGACAACCTAACTGAATGTTTAGGCCCGAAGTATTTGGTGTCCAATCCGCAACGTTTTTTAAGAAACATTGAGGAAAATTGAGGGAATAATTTTTCTGTCAGTGGATGTAAGTGGCTTTAAGCATCCCGGCCAAATTTCAAGCTGTGACCAGCGATCGCAATAGCGATTGCACGTCCGCAAAAGTAATAACCTAGAAACTAACGCATTAGCCGAAGACAGTAATTGCAGAGGTTTGGCATAGCGTATTGTGCATATCATATTCCGCACCCAAAACTCTTGTTGCACAGTATTGCAAGCATCGTCGGCGGGACTTTTAGTGAACTGCGATTAGCGCTTCGAGCAAGAAATGCAAAGTAATTTGGCGTCATTTTTTTAAACAAGTTCAAAGCATTCCATTAGCAATGCAAAGGGAGCGTTGCGTTTCTTTGAAGAAGGCGCTCGAAAGAGTGTAAGCTATATTATAATAAGACAAACAGTTCTGAACTAAACACTTGCACGTGACAAACGGTAAGCAATATTTTACCAGGCCGTGGTCACGTGGTGGAATGCACAGATAATGTGCCAAGGTTTCACCGAGAGATCTAGCACCAGCTTAATTGTTTTACGCTGATTTTCAGGGCAAAATAAACATTATAAAATTATTGTTTCTTCGATGTTAGAAAGCTAGGCCCTTGAGATATTTTATCGCTACCATTTTCTTATTACACAATCTGCGCTGTCGTCGGTCTCTTTAGGAAACAACTAGTTCGGCCGAGATAGCATCTGAGTGACTTAATAAAGGAAGGATGAAGGAAGTATCCCTTTGCGCCTGAGTGGTCTTTTAGCTTTTCTGCAGGGTATTTCTGCGATACCTGTAACGAAAGAGGACAGAAATTAAGTATTGACGCAAAATATACGTTTTGATTAGATAAACAGCGCGCATAAGAAAATATCTAGCACTAGCAAACGTATTGGGATCGTAATGGGCTGATTATAGAGATAAAGAGATGAATGTCGAAGTGAATGTGGGCAAGCCTGAATCAAGATAAGGAAGCGCTAATTAAATTAAGCGCCATGCGAAGCCTCTTTGTTGTTTGATCATATCGTCGCCCATCGCAGTAGGGACCAGGTACTGCACTATGTTACATTCGCGTACAATACCGCTGTCCAGAAGACGGCAGGTATATCCCCTTTCCAACTGGTGCATCGTAGAGAGGTCACCACGATCCTTGACGCTATGTTGCCACACGAGCAGTCTGTCGACGTAGCCGATGATGCCCTTCTAGTTTGCAAGCGCGCTTAGGAAGCTCGGCAACACGCTCGACTCGGCCTCCAGCACCAACAGCATACAGACGCTCTTCGGTACAATCTCCATCGACGTGACGTCCATTTTTACCCTGGGGACATGGTCTGGGTGTGGACGCTGGTACGCCGTCGAGGTCTCTCCGACAAACTCATGAAGCGCTACTTTGGCCCGTATACGGTTCTTCGCCGCATCGCTGACCATAACTACGAGGTGCTGCCCGAATGAATGCGACCGTCTTCTCGTCGTTCCCTCCGCCCTGAAATTGTGCACGTAGTTCGGCTCAAGCCGTAATACGCGCGAAAATCGCCTGCATTTTCCACTGCCTTTTACATCGGCCAGCAGGATTTTCTGGGCATGTGTGTGGTTTTCCGTCGCGTGTTATTGCTCGCGGGTTAGCATCGGGACGATGCTTCTTTATAGGGGGAGGTAGTGTAGCGAAGAGAAAGTCGAAGCGCGATCGCCGCGTGCCGACGACGACGCTGCTGCTGGCGGACCTGCCTGTTTTTCTGCTCCTGCTATCCCCAACTGTGCTCGCCGCCAGCCTCTACGTCAAGCAAGCCGTGGCAATATATTTAATACTGTGCAAAGTCACATGAATAAAGTTAATGAAACTTTGTGGAATAGTTATCTTCAGAGAATGTTTACCTTACTGAAATAAGCGCGATCAGCCGGTCATTAAGGCAAAGTGGAGTATACTTAAATAACTGAAAAAGTTCCTAAGGCATTCCGTTTTGTGAAAAAAAAAGAGGAATTTCTTTGCTCAATGCGTGTACTCGCTATTGCAAACGTTTTGGACAGGGTGAGCTTGTGTATGCATCTATGCATCTTTTTTGGCTCACACGCCTGCAGGGCGTCAACGCCTTCTGACTTGTGATCCACATTGTGGGCCTCTATTGCTATAAGTATTTTTTTGGTTTTCTCTGAAATCGCGCTCTCATGTTTTCTTCTTGAGGATACAAAAGTGAGGCAAGCGCGCTAGCCGTTACTTTTGGCTGCTGCCCAAGTTGGAAATAGACCCAAGTTAGGGATACATTGACGGAGCTGTAATGGCTGTCCTCGCACCATTGGATCTTACGACTGCTTAAACGCAATCATCAAAGAGCGCTAACTTCTTTTGTATTGTGTTGTGTGGCTTACAGGGATTGCGAATAAGGAAAATGCTTGCTTTGTGTGCTTTTAGGACAAGTTATTATTCATGATTGTGAAAAATATATTGGGGAATGGCGCAGTGTATAAAATTGCAATGAAAGGCAACTTCTCAACAGTCGAGGATCAGAACGAATTTTTTTCAAGCTGTGAAGTTTCAAAGAAAGGTGCAAATCGCTCTTCTGCAGAATTATGCTGACGTTCACATGGATGGTAATATGTAGTTGGGTAGAAATTCACAATCAGTCTTTACATAAATCCGGCAGGGCCATGTTGAGTCGAGTTTGTTGAAAACCGGTTACTGGGTTCATGTAAACGCTGTGGAGTCTAGTTGAGAAGTCTACAGAACTGGACCGCTCAGCTCCGCCCCATGGGTGGGTCGGCTCGCAGCCCCCTCCGCAAATTACGCTCACTCCTCTTTCACGCTTGCAAACCAATTTATGCAGGGAAAACAGAAGCGGGAGAAGGTTCAGTACTCGTGCGGCCGCGCCTGGCAGTGCGGGCAACGTGAGTTGAGTCGCTCGTATCGATTTCATGTTAACAAACAGCCGCCGAGTTGGGCTGAGGTTGCTAAGCTCAATCCCCTGACTGAACTCGCCAATGTCTGGTTCATGCAAATGATGGTATAATCTGTGTTTACTGGCTCTCGCCGGCAGGTCTCCAGTAGCTATAGGATTCTGTAAGTTAAATTCTTGTGCTATATCACCAGCGCCACTGAATGTTATGAACATCATTGATCGCGGCTAAACCAGAACGCTGTTCCGTCCAGCCTGTGAAGCGATCTACAGAGGCTGCGTGCCGGCCCATGCACTTTCTCTGCCTCATGTGAACTCCGCCTCCTCCTGTCCTCCTCTCCGTTTCTCATCACTGGGTTGTTCGTATAGCGGCCGCATAAAGGGCACTAGGGGCAGGCACCTTGAATTCGGCGCCTTGCCACGAAGTTTTCTTATGATTTCACCTGAACTACATGGTATCTGTAGAACATGCATTCAGCCGGAGCAAACTGCAGGTCGAGTTCCGTCGCTTTTTCGGAGTGGCCTAAATTGCGCGTGCGTTTAAAAGCATAATCAAGTAGGAATAACCTAATGAATCGCTGTGGCCATACTACATTCAGATTGATAATTGGAATTTCTTAAATATAGAAGTCGAGCTACAGACCATGGCCCTGCTAACTGAGCTCTCAACAGAACTAAGTTATTAAACAACACTACTAAAATTCAAGAACGGTGCGCTTTAGTCCGAAAGAGATTGCCACCCCCTCAATGCTACTAAACATGCGAGCGCTCTGACAAGCCTACAGGAATTTGTCGGCGGAGTACACTGTGCCTGCCTTCATATTTTTTAGCCTTTTCTAACCAGAATTGTTTTGCGAGTGCACAAAAGCTGCTAGCAATGCAGAAATGACTATGCGCTCGGTGCGGTGCCTCTGTACAAGACGACAGCTGTGCACAACTATCCTATGTGCTGCCTTCGTCATCTCCAGAACTCGATGCATTGTAATCTTTCTCCCTTTGTGTGCAGTCTTGAGCCCTTCTTCCGACATAACGTTTTCAATCTATGTGGCAACAGTAGCCGCAGGGTACAACGATGGTTAATTGCCTGAGCACATGTCACGGGGCCTCATCTATTTCAGTCGCGGCAAACAAAACTGTCTCGGTGCTTAGGCGTTTCGAGGCAAACGACCTAGCGCAAATATTTGCAGTCACCCTGTCGCTGCGTCTTCTGCCCCCGACAATAATAGCTTCAGTTGCTATGTAAGTAGGAAAAAAGAGCTTTTTTATAGGCAGTTTACTGCTCCCTAGTTTCTGCTAAATGTCTTCACATGATGTGGATCCTGAATATGAAAATGTCTTTTGCTGCCAGCTCTTGGGATTCTCTCTTATCCCGAATGCTAAGATTTATGAGGAGTGATATAAACTAAATTCAACGAAACGCTCTCTCTCTTTATCCCGCACACCGCTGATTTAGCCAGACAGCCTGTTGATCGAAAACTACGACCTCTAACATTCGTTTTGCTGGGCGAAGTAATATATAGTGTCGTTACAAGTAAAAAACCGGACAAGTTACAATCACTTAACCTCGCTTAGCTACAAAAGAAAACGAGTGCAAATAAATGGTCGGCTGTGCTTGTTCTGAATTTCCTTTTTTTCCTGGGGCGTTCTTCTGCGTCAGATCAGCAGATACTTGAAAGGGACTAAAAATGGTGGGAAAAAACTAAGTGTTAATTGAATAAGTTACCAAAATATGAAGACAAAAAGAATAGAACAAGCGAATACACAGATTAAAACTGCTTTTGTGATAAAGACAAATCACAAAAAGAGTAAATGCGGGCAAGCCTACCCTATATATAGAGCAAATAAAATTAATAGCCACGCGACACCTCTTTGGCCCGTAGTGAAATAGCTAACGCTGTGAAATGCCGCTTAAACGCAGGGATCTTCAGGAACACTCGTGTTCAGTTAAACTTCACTGTATTGAAATGACTATGCACAAACGCTCTTTAGTAAACCGAAGTATTGGGGTTGGAATTACTGTCTTATTGTCTTTGAAATACAACATTGCGCATCTCGAAATCAGCATTCCTGCGCATGGTATCGTCTCTGAAATCACTCCATTTTCGTTATGCCATAAAATACATGAATTGCGTCAACATCCCTCAGTATAAATTCGAGGGACGCCATTTTATGAATGAGCAACACGAGGAAGCCAACAGAAAGATCCTTCAAAAATGCAAAGAAATATGACGCTCTTTTATTAAAATCACAGTGCCAACGTGAATGCTTATGCGAACAGCCCTGAATTTTGCTCTAAAATCTTCAGCCCTAAATTCTACAATATATGGTAGATCAGTTATTTCGTTTAACTATTGCTGTCCTTTAGCTAACTCCAACATGTCAAATGTTCTTCATTGCAGAGCAGTTCAGATGATGATAACACAGCGACATATCTCTCACGGTTTGAAAATAACAATCTGTAAATATTAAAAATATTTCAGCCATATGTATTCAGAATAATCATATAAAAGGAATATTACGCGAACATCTGCTTACCTAAAAGACCACTGAAATTGCTTGTTCCTTACAAAAGTTGTCCTTTGCATGCGGATTCCATGACCGCCGTGCAAAGCACCTGAATGGTCCAATTTCAGTGTGTTATCGTGCATGTCTAAAAGCGCTCGGCTCGCTCGCAAGCTCAAGGCGCACAAATGTGGTCGGCCAGAAATTGAAGCAAGCAAACTGTTCGACAGAACTCATTGGGCGAAGTCTGACGCCAAGCTTCGCCTGACCACCTTTTTGTGAAGGCGCCCTGAAGTTCTGCAAAAACACTTTAGTTTTTGAGCAGGCTTCATCATTAAAAATGGAAAAACACAAGAAAACCAAAAGCGACGCATCGCAACATCCCGTTTTCAAGAATAGGACTGCCTGGACATGGGGCCACCCTCACCTCACGAGGAAATTCAGAAGGAAAGTTTCTACATAGCCGTCAATCAGCATCATTGAAATGTTTAATAGAAACTTTTTATTAGAACGGATTGAGAATCGTAAGGAAAAAGTGCAAAACTAGCTCGAAAAGCATCTGTTGATTTTTTTTTTACAGGTTTCAGGTCGGAAACTGGTCTTCGGTGCATCCAACAGCCAAATGATGAACGTGTGTTTCCTGCGTTATGGTAGCCAAAATCACCGCTCTTCACTATAAATTCTGTCTTCGGGCACCCTGCACAGCCTGATATTTTATAAAGGCCCCTAAGGCCGCACCCAAATTGTGAAAAAGTCATTTAACGACTCAGTCTTACAGCGCAAACCAAAGATGCGCTCCTTTTGAACACACATCTCCAAAATAGCGTCTTAGAAGCAAGACTCGCATTGAATATTGGCATGGCTCAAACTAGCGCACTTTTAAATTCCTGGTAGCTTCCCAAGGCATCTACGGTACCGTCAGGGTGTTGCATTCTGATATGGACGCGTAATGTAGGCCGCAATCGAAAGTACTGTACTCAGAATGCTGCCGAAAAGTTCATAAAGAGGCTACAGAGAAGCAAAGATGCATGAAATTTCGAGTGGTACAGCCTAAATGGGGCGATTGGCTACTGAATGGGTTTTTCAGTGCGGAAGTTGAGTACAGCCACACACTGATTTCAATATTTGTTTGTGTTTGACACCTGATTGTCAGAACACTATAATTGTTTTTTTTGGTTTACAATAAACCGATTACTAGGAAAACAAAAAAAAAATAAATGTCTCATCTTTTTTCAGCTTAGTCGGAGATGTAAAGTTAATGAAACAGAACGGTGCACATCACGCACTGTATCGCCTTCTATTAAAGTTTTAATAAATGACAACATCAATAACAATAATGGCTTCGGTAAAATATTCTGAAACTGTCTATATTGACACTCAAACAGAAAGTCTCGTTCAGTTAAAAGAAGTGGGCAGGAAGATAAAAGAAACCAGGATGAGCTATGCACAGTAGTCTCATAGAAAGCAAGCCCCAAATGTGCTTAAAAATAGATGGGAAGTAATTGCCCTACCTTTCGACTTTCTAGGGAGATGCATTAACCTTAAGCATATTTTAATATAAGGATCACGCTGCGTCAGCGAACCGTCCATTAAGGTGTATAATAGTGGTGTTCGTGCCCTTCAAACAACGCGGATTTTGTTAGTTTGCTAGCAGCATTAAGTATACTTAACTCGGAGAGGGTCCCGTGTCTGCTCTGGAAAATTATGCAACTGCTATGCGCCGCCAGCTCTGCGCCTGCTGCGTCTTGCTTCCCTTGTTTACATCTGTTCAGAGCAACCCCTACGTATCCGATATGAACACCTCACCAGGAATGAACTAGCTCTAGGGTTTTGTTATGGAGAATGAGCAAAATTATTTATTAGGAAAAGTAGAAAAATGCGCGAAATCTATCCTGAGTCGCGTTGGGACGCTAAACCACAAAACCCTATCTGCAGCCTCCTTGGCGAACAAAAACAACTAGCTCCAGAAAGACATGATAGACCCACGCAGAAACATATGCGACCTGGAGATATAATTAGAGTATACGCTTGGGAACCTGACTAACCTCTCGAACCAGTTCCTAGGTTGGCCTCTGCATTAGCGTTCATTGCTTGAATTGACCTCTGTCTCTTTAAAAGGCGCTTAAGCGGTGCAGGCGGCCCAGTCAATGTACAAGGCTGCCTGCGACGCTTCTGAACAAGTTTCGGTTAATATTCGCTCGCCGATGAACGAGAACAGAGCGAAAACTAATTTTTTTATAGGCATAGGTGAAAAAAGATACAACAGGAACGCTCGTCTCGTGTCTTTCTTCAGCTGTGTAGCAAAATAGAAAATTTCTGTTCTCGCGCTGCTCCCATTCATCTTGCATCAAACCCAAGAAGCATGGCAAAAAAAAACATTAACAGTCATCCACGTGACTAACTGGAGCCCTGGAATGGGGTTATCTTCGTTTTTAATCCTGCATGCTACAACTGCGACGTACAAGAAGAGGTGGATTTGTATACGTACTCAAGCGCTGCCTACTTTACGTGTTTAAGAACATGTCGTACCGGCCCCAGTGCTCCAAATGTCCAGTATTAATAGCTGTTAAATTGCCTATTTAAAAAAACGGCCATCACAGCACGGCAGCGCAGAGGAAATAGTGCAAGGTATTGCTCTTTTGTGACGAAAAAAATAGCCGCGCGATCTGGAACTGCTGCTTGGAGCAAAAATATAGGCAAAAACTTAAAGTGTACTTTCGTAAATACGAAATTAATTCGTCCAAATTATACTTCGCAGCACACTTCAAGCTGCCTTGTTGAACAACCTTATGATCGAAATCACGATTCCTGGAACAGTGAAAACGCTGGCTTTTCTGTCGTTCATTCGTTTATGCTAAGTTCTAGCAGGAAGGCAATCGCCACTCATTTAAATTAGGCGTGGGCACGCGTGATAGCACAATACTGGAGAAAGGACGCCATGCGCACCTCCGGGCCCGAGCGTGCCAGCAAAAAGGAACCGACTGGCAGGGCCGAACCGGCTCCCTTAGAAGCCCATGTATTTGTTGGTTGACAGTTCGACTCCTGACCGATGCCTGACGCAATTTACGACTAACAATTCGGTTTTAGGTAGACCGCAGATTCGAAAGCGACCACTCCGCCAGCTCTGCGCTAGTTTGGAGGCCCACAGTCTTTGCGCAAAAAGCGCCTTACCGGGCAAGATAATGTGCCTCCTCTCGGGGGGTATATATAAGCCAAGCCAAGTGTCGCACTTGTCGGAGCAGTTCGTGTTTGCTCATGTCACTTTCCGTCAGCATTTCCTGAGTGGCGACAGCTTTCTCTTTGAGGTCCTGTTACGTCGCTTTCCATTCTCCTACACATCTTGATCACAACGTGTTTTTTCTGAGATTGTTTGTCTCCTGATGTTTATAGCCAGTGTGGTCATTACTTCTGCTGTTAACAACATTGATCAGTATTATCATGTGAATCAGACTAGTGCACCTTTTTTAAGCCGAGCCGAAGTGAATATATTCTTCATGTATTAATATTTTATATTTTGTGCGTATATTTAATGTAATGTGATTTATTTAATGCGTATTTTAGTATATTTTAAAGTATATTATACTAAACGGACACAAAATAAATTTTTGATGCATTTGTAAGAATGTTCAAAATATTACTCCTAGCATAATTAGAAAGCATTCTTATTGCAATTTAAGCATACAGACAAAAAACGCTATATTAATAGGAAATGAATACAATGTGTTGGAAATGCATTTTAGCACAGCCTTTTTTTGCTAGTACCCTCTTTACACGGGCAGCCTTAACCGTGGTTAAGCTTAACTGCAGTTAAGGCGTTTAAGCGCGGTTAGAGTTAACTGCTGTTCGCCACGCTTACACACAGTTTAGTCATCTCGGTTAGTGCGCCGAAACAGATCATGTGATACTCGCCTCACTGAAGTTAAAACGTCGCCCACTGAGGCCTTTTATTAACAGGGCTACGTTGAAAAGAACACATAAGAGGAAAAACGTTGTTTCTTGTGCTAAGGCATGCTTAAAAACTTTTTTTCTTTGTGCTTGTAGTTGCCGTTAGTCAGAATCTAAAGAGAAGTTCTAAACAATGGTCACAGTCGACTTCGTTGCCGACTGCGTGTTCTACTTTGGCTACTTTAGCCTCTTTTCTCCGTGACTCGGGTTGCCCCCTACTGTGACTGGTCACTGAGACTCATCACTGCTCACTGCTATCGTTTATTTTCGTGGCTTCTCTTTCACAGTGAGTGCTATTAAGGTGGCTACCCTAGTGCTGTGCTTGTGTAGTTAAGATCCTTCAGACGTCTTGTGTGTCAAGCCTATGTTGGCCCTTAGCAGGCCTGTCGCGAACGGGGGCGACGCTCAATTGTGGGCTGCGTTCGTGGCGCAGCAGATGCTAGCGCTGAGCGCTGAAATTGTCATGCCTGAAGAGACGAGGAAGTGACAACGGGGGCGGCTAAAGCTCTCTTTGTTGGCGGCGGAGCACTTGTCCGTCCGTGAGCGAAATCTCTCGGCGGAGCCGGGCCCAGATTCGTGGTATGACACCACGCTTCCGCACCTTCCGGACAGCGGACTCCGAGAAAACTTTCGGATCAACCGCGGCACATTCCGGTACATGGTGGCTGTTTGTGGAAGCATGAGCCGGCAAGATACCAATATGCAGAAAACGATTACGCTGGAGGAACGCGTGGCGATCGGCTTCTACCACCTTGCAACATCAGCAGAATAGCGGACTGCTGCCAACTTGCTTGGCGTGAGCACTGCGTCAGTTAATTTACTATTTCACGAATTCTGCAGCGTGGTTATGGAACAGTTGGAAGCACGATTTGTGCATTTCCCAAAACCAGCTGAGCTTTACGAGCACATGTGTAAATTCACAGCAGTAGTGGTTTCTCTCAAGGCGTCGGTGCAGTGGATGGCTGTCATATCGAGGTGTGCCCCCCAAAGCAAGAAGCTGCTGACTAATACAATTATAAGGGGCGGTACAGTGTCATTCTACTTGCTGTCGTCGACCACACATACAGGTTCCTATGCATGAATGTTGGGAGCCCTGGTAGGAACAATGACCCGGCATTGTTTCAGAAGTCTCGACTACCAGCTACTCAGGCTAGTGAGCTGTTCCGACAAGAAACATAACTCATTGAGGGTGCGGAAGTTGGCACAATTCTTCTTGGCGGTCAAGCTTTCCCCTTGCAGACGCACCTGATGAAGCTGTTCCCCGTCCAGGCTCCTCTGGGTTCCCCTTACAGACCTTTAACTGCCGGCTGCTGAGTGCCAGACGTTTTGTCGAAAATGCTTTTGGACGTGCCAAGGCACGCTTTAGAATGGTGCTGAAGGGCCTTGAGTGTGACATCCACTATATCAGGTATGTGATCCGTGTTGCTTGTGTGCTGTACAGCATTTGTGAGCAGCTCAGTGACCACTGTGATTCAAGCTAGTTGGGTGGGGTGCAGAGCGCTGATGAAAGGCGGCCTCAGACGGTGTGCGCAAACAACCTGGAAGAGATCGTCAGTTGTGCCCATCGGGAACGCCCTGGTCAAGCACCTTGCCTTGAGCTAGAACCCAGTCCGTGGGAAACTCAAGATTGGCTAAGAAAGACACCTCTACCAAGAGGGAACAGCCCCGAACAGAGCTACACACACATTATTGAAGGAGCAGACTCTGGGATGGGCTCACCTTAAATGGCTACCATTGCATGCACATGATGCATACTCCCTACTAGGGTGAAGGTTATGAGGGTTACAACTAGCGTAATTTTCGTAACCTACATGTGCTTCAAAAATAGGTTTGGTTTATGGAGTTTAACGTTCCAAAGCGGTTTGGGCTATGAGCGATGCGGTATTCAAGGGCTGAAGAATTTTAGACCACCTGGGGTTCATTAACGTGCACTGACATTGCACAGTACACGAGTGTCTTGCTTTACACCTCCATCGAAAAGCCGCCATCGTGGCCAGGCTTTCAGAAGATAGTCTTGCATTATATAGCTAATGTTAATAACTGGTTCTTGTTGAGCTACAAAACTAAGTGGTTTGTGCACCCTACTTGTACCCTTTATGACAAACAAACCTTAACCTACATGCAATCATTCCTAATGAATTAAAAATGAAGATTTCATTACTTCCTGTAAACAAATCTCTTTCTTCAAACTGTTTTGCTCACAGATGATAGTAAAATGGCAGCATGAGATTTCCATTTTATATGATTCAATTTAGCACTGCTGCTTATGTTGCTGTTTCATTGCCATTGTACTACCTTTTTCTTTGTTGTATTTGTGTCACATGGTCGGCGTATTGGCTGCTATCTATCACTTGATTTTGCTTGTAATTTTCATGTATAACTGGCTATCGTCTTGCCACATTGTCAATCAGCAAATTGTTGGTACCTTGTCAAGTAGTACAAGCTTTTAATCTTGCACTCCTACTTCTGAAAGCAGAAGTACTTGCTGAGGCGTTAGTTGGTTCATCATAAAGTTGAATGACTTAAAGGAACAAACACAGGAATACACAGCAGTGGCGCTTTTTCTGTTTCTGTGTCTTCCTGTGTTTGTTTCGTTGCGCCATTCAACTTTATTCTGAAAGCAGTATAGTGAACAAAATGCATTCACTATATAGACCTTTTCAATGCGGGCCCCATGGGTATCACCATATTTTTTCGCTAGGCTGTTGCATGCACCTGATGCTAGACCAGTGGAAGCGGATACCTTTGATAAAAAAAAAAGCAGTTGGTATTTGCAATCATATTATAGTGAATATTTTATATCTAGTCGAAGATATAGCAATAGTTGCGAGAATTTTTTCTTTTGCTCATGAAGGTAACGAAATCATGTTGGTCACAGGTGGAAGCTTCATATTTTTGCACACATCATCAACACACAAAGCAAGCACAAAAATGTGGCGTAAAAGTGACAAAGTGGTGAGAGCTTTGAAAGACTTACAGTGTGATAAATTTCATTACATTCCCATCCCAACTCGTTAAACCAAAGTACGCTTTCTGTGAACAATTTCATGTCTATACTGTTTTGCTGTTGTCAGAATTCCCCACTGTTCTATCACTTGCCACCGAAAAAACCAGTTATGTTGCAAGATAAATGTCAGCCTTGTAGCAAACAGTTCCTGGTGAACATGCAACAGCCATTGGTTCTGAGTCGAGAAGCAAGGGCAGTGTTACTGCGAGAGCAGCAGCAATGTACTTGCAACAGACTAGTTTGATTATTGAACTTGTGTACCCCTGCAGAGTATGCACAGGCTCTGTTAATAACTAATACTCCAAGCTACCACGATAGCCAGCCAGCGCAATGCAATTCACTGTTTAAAACACAATACAAACCTTTCAGCACTAAAATACCTTTCGTCTCATCACATACTGTAATACCAAATAACTTCCAGCTGTGTTGATCACGCTTTATTGAGCGAGTCATTTTTTTCTTAATTGTCTAGAAATTTTGCAAGCAGTTGCACCATGCTTGCATTTATATTATTCGCTTCCTTCTCGAGGAGCACCATTTTCTTGCGCATTTTGTGTGCCTTGCGGTCGGCCTTTGCTGCTGCCTCGCTTTCTCCTTTATGGACGGCAACTAGCTGCTCTATAGCAGATCCTTGTCGCTTGTGGCGGCTCTTTTTGGGTTCCCTTCTTTTGGCCCTTGTGCCAGCACCGGCACTGCTGCTTGCCCCTGCAGTGGCACTGCTGCTTACGCCAGCACTGGCTGTGCTTGTGTTGCCGCTGCTGTTGCCTGTGCTATGCAGTACAGGAACTGCAGCACTGGCACTGCAAAATGGGGAGCTGACCCCAAGTAGTGACAGGTCGTCTCTTCTGCTTCCTTCAGTCAGGCTGTCCTCCCATGACAGGAGCACTTCTGAGCCGTCTGGTGCCTCTTTGACAACTGGCAGCTGCACATGATGAAACATACAAGACAGCATGTTATCATCTCAGAAAAGAGGTTAAATGTGTCCTAATGTAATGCAATCAACCCCTTCCGCAATATTTTACAAATACACAAACTTGTGATAGCCAAACTGGAAAGAAGGCAGCGGTTCAAAGTTCTGTTTTGCTGAACATAACTAGATATATCAAGATCCCAACATGAACATCAGCATTCCGTAGCCCCAACTTTCACATGAACCAATGGGCTCAGTTCAGTTTTTTCCTGAATACTGTTGCGGAGTGCAATCGCCTTCCTTTAGGTTTATGTGACTCGAAATATTTTGTGAAGGTGTTGGAGGATTTTTGTACAGCTCCTAGTGTTGGTGTTGTGATGAATGTTGGATTTTATGTCCTCTAAATGACTTGTGGCTGTTTCGGCTAATGGTTTTATGGCTTTTATAATTGTGTGCCCCTCCTGCTTGGGCCAAATTTATGGCTCGCAATATGTACAAATAAATAAATGAATGAACAGCTGAACAAGACAGCATACCAAGCTGATCAAAATCAATAACGAGCAATATGTTATACATTTGCAAGCATGTGAGGCATGGTTCACCAAGGGTAAACCGAGCTGATGAGGTTGCGTTGAACAGAAGTACATGGAAGGTGAGGTGCGAACTGTGGCACGACAAGGCCCGGCGATTTAAAGACGCAAGTGCCATTTACGCTCCCCATCGCCATTAATGCCCATGGTTGTGGGAGTAGCTTACTCTACATACCCCCCCACCCCGAGTCTGTGCAGTGGTTCCAAAGGAAGGATTGCTGGGTCAGTTGGTTCATCATTCAAGGCTTAAAAACTGCACGAAATATTGGATAATACAGAATGTAGGAATAGACAGCACTGAACCTGCGAGTGAGTGTATTTTATGTGAAATGGCAATAAATACAGAAGGCATGCACAAAGAGCTTATAGACAAAAACGCAATAAAATGCAGATATTACTTATATACTTCGAACGAAGCCAGCGCAAAAAAGGACAACAACAGAAGAGGACACGACACAAAGAATGCTTCTCTTCTGTGGTTGTCCTTTTTTACGCTGTCGTTCATTCCAAGTATGAATCACCAACTAGCCCACCACTTTGTTTTATTCAATTACTTGGACATTACAGATATCACATAGAAATTTATTATCTACTTTGCTACTTCCCTTCGTTGTCCCTGTAGAGAAACAACAGTTCGCAATAACAGCTTATGATTCAAAGGTTGCTGTGTTACTCCACTGTATTCAAGCCCAGTTGCTAATGGAATCAATGGAAGAAGGTGAGTATCTACAAGAGAGAAGGATGAAGGTGAAGCTGCATGTACACACGTGTGAAAGATGAATTGTCATACAGCACTAGCAATATTAATATATCACGCAAATAAAGGCACGGAAATTTTGGTGCGTACCATAACTTCTTACAAGAGACTTAAGTCGTATTCATGCGCACTGTGTGCCTGTACAACAAAGCGAACTTTGCTCTGGCATAGTAACATTAAATATATGGGGAGACAACCAGCTAATTACCGATATGTAGAATTGCTAGAAAAAAAAACAAGAATTTATGGTCGAGCATTGGGAGTTGCTTGGCTAGTTGCTTCAGGCTTCATGACAAAGAACAACAGCACAAGGATAAAATATAGACGTGGAGGCCAGTGCCTATGTCTTTGGGAGTGGTTTACACAACTGCTTGAGTCTGTTCTTTATTATCTATTGTTGGCCAGCATTTTATAATAAGTATAAGTTCCGCACTGAGAAATGAGCAGCAATAAAATTCTGAAGTGATCTGAACGACAGATAACAAGCAATGTTATAAATCACAAATTGCCTCTAAACTTTCCTCGACTCGCCCATCATCGTTGATGGGAAGGCAGCCGATGGAACTGGAGCTGCCAGTAGAAGATCCATGGGACACCAGGAGACCCAGTTGAAGTGCCTGTCCGTCTGAGCTGCCTGGACAAATAGAAATGATGTGAGATATTAAATGTGCTGCTAAAAAAAACATTTGAAGGTTGTCATTACAGCATTTCTCTCAGTGGATTAAGGTCCACTGTACACAATCTCAATGCAAGAACAAAATTTCATAGATAAGTGTGTAATGCATATGCTCAGGTACTGGTTAAATTAATTAATGCAATTTACATTTGCAAATTGGCTAAACTACATCCTGCTAGTTGCAGCTTTGCAATTGAAGCCACGACTGTTCATTATGGTTCAACTATTGTCATTCAAGCAAAATCTTACTTGGCTAATTTCTAGATTTATTTATTTCATATATCTTTCCCAGGCTGCACTGTGTATACTACTTCGCAAATGCTGCTAGTACACAGTGAAGGCCGGTAAAGAAATATTAAATATATCTAGAAATTCAATTAACTACATTGTTGCTCTAGCAGGTGGCCAGAAATATCGACGCGTACAGCAATGCTCTCAGCGCTGCAGC
Source organism: Amblyomma americanum (assembly GCA_030143305.2). Lineage (NCBI taxonomy): Eukaryota > Metazoa > Arthropoda > Arachnida > Ixodida > Ixodidae > Amblyomma > Amblyomma americanum. The sequence continues at coordinate 55,066 of JARKHS020035035.1, read as the reverse complement.
TATCAATTTGCAAATAAAAGACAGTTTTAGTTTCACGTACGTAGAGGGTTCACGTACGCAAACGTGAGAAGTCCACGTAGCCTGCACGCAAGTCGTTTGAAACCCTTGTAGTTACACGTACGCGACGCACACCGCGCATTACTCCTAGCGCCATCTACTAAGAAACACAGACACTGGTTGTAGCCTAAATCATCCAAGACAAGTCTTTAAGCCAAGCCATTCAGTCTGTCCTCGTGTTTGGCTGTTTGGCTATGTTTGACTGATTTGGGGCTCTCTTAGTTCGAGATCTCGCGAGACCGTTGCTATGACGACGACCAACGCTGCTTCGTCAGGCTAACAGCTGAAAACTCGCCCTTCTGTCTGAAAGAACAAAAGCTATTAGTCGCTTGAAACCTTATGCGAGGGTAAGAATGGGCAAATCGAAGGCGAATACAACAGTTTAGAACACGATATCGCGTCGAGGGATTAGCGACGAATCTGTTATCGCTCTGAAGCGGCGGGCAGGGCGCCGCCATGTTTGTCAACGCTACGTACGCAAGCAACGCAAAGACCGCAACGTAAGAACCCGAATCTCACGTACCTACGTGAGACTCGCGCATACTCTTTGCGTTCTACGCAAGCGCACTGGTCACCCGTAAGAGCTCTACGTACGTGAAGCCTCTACGTACGTGAAACTAAAACTCTCTAATAACGAAGAACAACACGTGTGTAACGAGGAAGGCGAAGTTTGCATGCAGCGCCGTGCACGCGTCCACGAGCGAAGATTCTAAGTGCTACGTATGCTGCTCCTTCCTGAGGTCGTTACTCTCGAGTCCTTACTACCTCAACAATGCATTCTCGAGATCGTCTTCGACACCCCAGAACTGCGCGACGACGGCGAAGAGAATTGACGCGTTGCTCCAGCGACAACACATGCTACTGTCGCACATGCGAGGCTGACGTAAGCAGTTCAACGGCACTATGAAAACAGCGCCAAGAACCCGATGACACGAGCATCGTTCGGTAGAGGTCGCACTTAGCGGCATTTCTTGTTGAGGTTTTCCATTTTCAGCTTCACTTGTTTGCTGGTGTATGGGCCTTCTCCCGGCGGCAGCCCGCCGTTCAGTTCCGCTACAATCGCAGGATATATCCGAGCGTTGCGCGTGTTACCGTATCAGATCCGTATCAGGGCCGCGGTTGTTGAATCAAGCCAGATGGCACAACTCTGGGAGGACGAGTCTTTCGATGTTGCTGCTGCCACGGGCGCCGCCATCTTGTCGGTTAAGGTAGCAAACGGAGGTCGGCAAGCTCGGTTTGGGTAACTATGGTTAGGTGGCGTAACTGCAGTTTCGTCTGCCGTGTGAGCGTGGCTAACTATAGTTACGGGGAACCGTAGTTACCTTAACTGTGGTTAAGGTCGCCCGTGTAAATGCTGTATAACGGGAAGGCTATAGTGACTCTGTGAAATATTTGCGCCGTTGTCAAGACCAATCTTTTCAAAATAAATGCAGCATTTATCGATGTTTTGTTCAACGAACGTCTTCATAGGTTCTTTCGGGGTGGTAGCTCTACTAGTTGAGCTTCGAGCCTCCGAGTATGTTGATTCCACGCATAGAATCCAATATGTGGACTCCGTGTGGTTGCCATCGTAATCGAGTCTGTTGCATAATGGATTAAAATTGGTATCAAGGGGCAACGTGATGCCCGAGCACAAGTGAAAACTGGTTATGTCGATCCGGTAAATATATCCCGTCTAGTAGGCGTCAAAGCCGGGCAACTTAAACATTCGTGTAAAGTTTATGGGCCAACCGTCTGCCGCAGAATGTTTCGGGTGATGTCATATGAAGCAGCGTTTCGTGCGGCATAAACGTACTAGTTAAGTTAGAGCCTAGCTTGCCGCAGGCAGTTGAACCGGTGACAGTGGCAGTAGAACCGGTGGTAAAGTCTAGCTCACGGCAGGGATTCGAACCCGCAACATATGTTTGGTGTGTAAACTACCGATATTCGATCGCGGCCTGAGCGTCTGGTCTTTTTTAAGAGCGTTAGCTCTTATTACGTTTGTCAAGGACACCTCTGTCTACGACGAAGGTCAAATTGACCAAAACAGTTACCACGTAGCCACACTATATTACATAACAACAGATGGCGCATAGCGCCTTAATTGATAGCAATACTTTCTATCCATCACATCCGTGCCAGTATAACGTCCTCCATCGAAGTGGATCCCCCGCCCACCGGTACCACCATTTGCATTAAATTTCAGGGCCACCCGTTTGATGTAGAATGTTCGAAATGGTGTCAAATGACCTCACATGTTCAAAGGTATAATATTATTAATTGTAATGAAGCCCAAAATACGTGTGGGATCCTCACCGACGACCTTTCCAACCCCAAACCATGCATTCTGAGAACCTTCAGATGCCATTGTGGCGGACCCATTCGTCGTAGGGGGTTTCGGTTGGCGTCGAACGATTCGTCGTGTTGTGATGCACATGTTTATAAAACTTATTACCTGATATAATAAGGAAATATGCCGGATATAGCGAAGGTGGCTCTAAATCGCAATAGTAGTGCAAAATCCATAACGCAGATGGCGCTGCTTATGTCTTAGAAGGGATGTTTCAGGATAGGAAACATCCGCGGATGTTTTGACTTGGTCTTTTCCACGTCTGCTGAGCACACCGATGTAAACACATGAAGCTCCTGTAGCTAACGCTGTTCAGTCGAACACTTAGTCAGTATTGGCGGAGAATTTTTTTTTTACTCCACTTCTATGAGTTTTAAGGGAGCTGGTGCAAATACAAGAAATTTACGTTTTTGTTTATGGGGGTTTAACGTACAAAAGCGACTGGCGACCACACCGGGTTCTTTAACCCTCCCTGGTATCGCACAGTACACGGGCCTCTAAAGCTTCGCCTCCATCGAAATGCGACCGCCGCTATCGGGTCGAACCCGTGTTTTTCTTCAGCGGAGAGCAGTCTTGACCTTCTTCAGTAACCTTGGCTCATGCTACCGACTGTCAAGTTTTGGAGCTGCTTAGCTGAGAGCATCATAAGGCAGTTGTCCGGACGCAGATCCCCATCGCGACGCCGTGCTGCCTGGTGGCTACCGGCTAGGTGGAAACAGTTTAGAAACTTTGATCCTGAAAGCACGCATTATTTCAGTTTGGTCGACGTTAAACACGAAAAAGAAGCACAAAGTGGTTCTATCACTAATTATTCACTAAAACATGCTAGTTAGAATTACTTATTTTAAAAGAGAACTGAGGAGAAAATCATGTTTACCTCTATGTATGCTTTACTGCGTTTCACTCACAAATAGGATGCAGGGATATTTTGTAGCCCCAAAAGTGTAAAAAAAATGAACTGCCAGTAATATGCAACTTCTTCGTGGATCACGGACGCTACGTAAAAACGGCATTCAGTCCAAAACATGGATAACAGAAAAATTTGTTTAACGCACAACAGGTGGCGCCACGAAGACTGCCGTCATCTCGGACCTCTGAGTTGCGAACCGCTATTTCTCGGCTTGTGTCCATGTCAATTGCGTTTAAAACAGGTAGCGGTTAACGACAAGGTATCCGGTGACTTCTTTGCGCGTTGTGGTATCTGCGCGCAAAGCAGAGTCGTAAATGGTAAATAAAACTATAGTGTCTGTCCCAGCACGCGGCGTAGCTAGGCTTGTGGCCAAGGCGATACAAAAGGACAATACGTGACCTAGTGCCTCGTTGGCCACATGGTAATGCGTGGCACAAAAAGGAACAAAACAAACACAAAAAATGCCTACCTCAGCACATGGCAGGGAGCGCCTGCTCTTCTTGCGTCTGCAAAAAAACCTACCTGTTATATTGCTCTGTTATAAGAAATCATTGCTCTGGTAAAAGAAAACTACAAGTCAAATGCGACCTTCTCGAATATCAACGAGCTAAGGCGATGCTCAGCAACGGCGTCATCAGCGCAATCGAAAACGCAAGCGTCGACATAGTCAAAGGCACGAAGTGAGCGCCCGCGAAGATAAAAAAAACACAACAAAGGCGGGACCTGGATCACGCCAGTGAAAACGAGACCAAATGCAGGCAGCAACATGGTCCTGAGTTTCTTGCTTGAATCAAATTTTAGGTGCGGACTACAATTAAGGGACTTGTAATGCCGCTTACGGGTGCGTATCAGAGTGAACTCAAGAACAGCTTTTTGAATTTGCATTTACCCTTTTGTGTCGAGCTTTGGATCGTTACGAAGTGTGTTCCTTTGCTAGTCGACGGCAACGTAGCATGAATTGCATATTCATCACCAAGAATAGGTATAATAGCAGGGCGGCATTTGCGGCTAGTTGGTTGTAAATGGTGATGGACCCAACGCTGCTAATAGTAGAAATATACACTGCGCAGAACAACAACCGCAAGACAAGCGCACATATGACAGCTGGTTTCATAAAATGGTTTATTGTTTCTTGGGGTTTTACGCCCCAAAACGACTTAGGCTATGGGGGGCTCCGGAAATTTCGACTACCTGGGGTTCTTTACCGTGCACTGATACCGCACAGCACACGGGCCTCTAGAATTTCGCCTCCATCGAAATTCAACCGCCGCGGCCGGGATCGAACCCGCGTCTTTCAGGTCCGCAGCCGAGCCCCATTACCACTGAGCCACCGCGGCGGCGCTTTTAAAAGAGACCGGAAGATCTGTTCAGTTCGCGGTACCGAACGTGTCTAAGTTTTCCTTGGATCTGTAAATACAAGGAATAACGCAAAAAAACCACACACGAGGTAGCTCAGTGGTTATGGTGCTGAGCTACCTACCCGAAATACGTGGGTTCGGTCCCTGCAGCGCACGGCGGTCCCATATGGATGGAGGAGAAATTTCCGCGGTCCTTGTGTGTGATATGTGCCCATTAAAAAAACACCAGGTTATCCAAATTACCCGGAGCCCTCCACTACAGCGTCCCTCATAGTGTCAATAGCTTTGGGACGTTATACCCTTTAAAGCCAAAGCTGTGCTGTATGAAAAAATGCAATGCTGGCATTACCATTGAAAAAGCGCTCGCCTGTGACAATTTTGTCGATCTTATGTCTTCTATCATGCGCAGTTGGCTGGCATTTCATAAACCTTATCTCGTCAAGATTCAACTTTAGTGAAAGCGCGCTAATGCAGCTCAATTGTGTGATGGCGATGAAGCATGGCTTTGCGACATTGTGTGTTTTCCCTATTCTTGCTTGGAGTCAGTGCACTCTTTTTTCAAAATGCGGCATGCAATTTGTTCATCTTGTGTAATGATATCCAGAGATCATTATTAGCTCTGTTGCCAAGGGTTGCTTGAGGCTTTTAAAGGGCAAAGAACGACGGCGAGAATAAGGGCCACAAGAATGTTAAACCTGCAATAATTCATTACGTGCATAAAATGACAAAGCATATTGAAAAATACAAAGTAACAATGAGTGGATATCGTCGCCTCGGCTCCAGACTAATTAAATTCAATTAAAAGCTATGATAACATTGTTGATTAAACAAGGTCGGATGGCGCATCTTGCTAGGAATTTTTTTCGTTTGGAGGAAAGCTATCGGTACCGCAAGCATGCCGATGCTCTACAAGCAGCGCCTCAGTACAGGGCCGTATGGTGTGGTGTGCAGGACAATGGCGGCCGCATGCTTGTCCGTCTAGAAGTACTTAGCCTGAGGCGAGTTACCGCGCACCGCCCGCGTATACAGTCTTGAGTTCACGTTGTCAAATAACATCCCACAATGTTCGGCCCTAAGGAAAAAATGACGTATCTGAGGCAAACTCTAATCGACTGCTATCTTTGAGGACCACGCGGGAGCAGTGAAACGATTCTTCACTACCTGACCGCATTATATAAGCATACGATTGTCTGCTTCAGCGTATGATTTAAGTGCCTGAATGTTTAGGCATCTGTAATCATACCGCATTCCAGTGCGTGCACCAGCCCTGGTCTTTGCGTCTTGTGACTCCCAGAAAAATAACTTATATTGGTCAAGCTCCGGAATACAACTGAATTTTACAAGGTATTCTTTCCCTCCATTTTGTGCGTTTTGCTTTCCCGCGCTGCAGTTTTATGGGTAGAGGTCGTTTGCTGCAAGCTTAAAAAAGCATGTTCTAGCCCTTTTAAATTTCAGGAACCTCTGTGTACAGTGCATTCTCTTGCTTAGAAGATCCAGCGAGAATTTAATATGAATTTCTTGAAGAGCAGCCCCACACACCACTGAGCTACCCAGAGAGTTTGTTGATCTACGGCAACGAACCCTGCAATTTATTTGTTTTCTGAAGTAATGCATGCTTGCATTGTTCATAAGAATGCAGCTATATCAATCAGTGATGTGTTTAAAGAGACAGACAACTGAATTTTAGGCTCGAATTTCAAGGTGGGAATCCCGCAACGGTTTTGTGAAAAATCCTGAGAAAATTTATGCCGAGAATGTTTAGATCAGTGTACGCGGCCGTTCCTATGTATCCCAAAGGTACTGAAACCATGCCCAGCGTTCAGGATAGCGATCGCGCGTCGGTAAAACTGATGAGCCAGCAACTATTGCAGTAGCCGCCAGACAGTAACCACAGAGCTTTACAATAGAGTAGCGTGCGTTATATTTTTCGCACCAGAACCTCTTACGGCACAGTAATGTACCCCTCGTCGGTGGCATTTTTAGCGCACCGCGATTACCGCTTCGAGACAGAAATGCTTAAGAGTTTGCCGCCGTTGTGTGAGACAACTTCAAGGCATTACATTGGCACTGAGAAGAGAGCGTTGCTCTTCATTGAAGGAGCCACTCGAAGGAACATAAAGTAATAATGTAATATAAGAATATATTATAATATATTATACGATAATACTGTATTACGATGGTAATATTGTCACGTTGGCGTTGGCGTAGAGTCAGCAACGGCGTTAAAGGGAAGCTGAAACGGATTTCAAATTGCATGAAACGCAGTGGTTGGGAAGAAGGGACTTCGAAAATCATGTGTGTGAATTTTTTATGGATTCTGTTAGCAAAATGAGCCGCAATCGCTTGTTAAAAACCCGCCGCCGGCACGCCCTCTTCGCTTCCGGAAGCGCCGAATGGGGGGACGGAACTGACGAAAGTGGCGCCATTCAAGGGTAGTCTGCCGGCCGTCCTGCTTTGCTTGCTGCTTTTCGGCCCGCACTTTGGTGAACGACGGATCCATAATTTACAAAACGCAGTTCTCAAGGCAGCTGAAGCAAAGCGCTGCGCAGCAACACAGTCGGTGCTGGCCGGAGATCCCCGTTGGTGACGTCATGACAATCCCGGCAATTCGCGGCGTTCGCTCGGCGCCCTGAGACACTGGTGCCCGTTTTCTTCCAAAAAACAGCTTTTTGCGTTTATTTCTGCCCTTTTATAATGCGATATTCTTTTTCAGCGGACTATAAACTATAAAATGCCGCATGGAACTCATTTTTTTCGAAAAGTCTTTCAGCTTCTCTTTAAGCGACAGAGAGTCAGTAGCGGCGTAGCCCTCGACGAGAGCGCTTCCTCAACACTTCGTTCTTTTCTTGATCGGCGCGTTCGTCTTCCCGAGCGCTGGCGTGATTAGCCCCCTCCTCCGAAATCATCGACCCGATGCTGAAAAGAAAGCAGGGGGTCTCGAGAAGAGCTAAAGTGGTGTCCTTGCGTAGTAGAGCTTGAGGCAAACCACGTGGACCAGCTCGGGCCGGTGGTGGCGACGAGACTGTTGAGTCTCATGAGGGACGACTTCATAATTGAGGACTCCAAGGCGTCGCACAATTCGGTAAGGACCGAAGTAGCGGCGCAAGAGCTTTTCACTTGGTCCGCGTCGTCGGATTGGAGTCCAAACCCAGACAAGGTCACCTGTGTGGTATTCCACATGCCGCCTCCGTAGGTTGTAGCGTTGTGCTTCCTGGCCTTGCTGGTCCTGAATTCGAACCCGTGCGAGTTGGCGGGCAGCTTCGGCGCGTTGTAAGAAAGACGCAACGTCGTCATTTGGATGATCGTCGACATGAGGCAGCATGGCATCAAGTGTTGTCTTGACCTGACGTCCATAAACTAGGCCAAAAGGTGTCATTTTGGTGTTTCCTGCACGGCTGTATTATATGCGAACGTGACGTAGGGTAGGACGTCATCCCAGATTTTATGTTCCACGTCCACGTACATTGAAAGCATGTCCGCAAGCGTCTTCTTTAGACGTTCCATCAGTCCGTTAGCTTGGGGATGATAAGAAGTCGTTCGACGGTGACTGGTGTGATTGGAAATTAGGATATGGTGCAGGAGCTCAGAGGTAAAGGCAGCCCCTTTGTCCGTAATTAAAACTTGTGGAGCACCATGACGTACGACGATTTGAATAACAATGAACTGGGCTACTTCGGTGGCGGTGCAACTTTGAAGAGATGCTGTCTCCGCATAACGTGTGAGATAATCAGTGGCTACTATTATGCACCTTTTTCCGGAGTCTCATGTAGGAAATGGCCCGAGCAAGTCCATGCCGACTTGTGGAAACACTTGCGAAGGCGGCTCAATTGGCTTGAGGAATCCGGCGGGCTTCACGGGCGGAACTTTGCGGCGCTGGCAGTCCCGGCAAGTGCGGACGTTATGCGCAACGTCAGGGCCCAGGCGTCAATATGTAATATAATATAGTAATATGACCAACAGTTCAGAACTAAAGACTTCCACGTCACAAATTATAAGTAATTTATTCTTGGCCGTGGTCACGCGGTGTGATACGATAATGTGTAATTTTCACTTCCAGATGCCGCATCAGCTTGATTTTCGCAAATTTCAATGCCGCAATAAACAATATAAAATCTAAGTGAATTTACTTCAAAAAGGCACACGAGAAGGAACAGCACTAAGGATTAGCGCTACTAACCACCGAGGCTTTATTAATATTTTTCACTGGTGTGTTTTTAGAATGTTTGCACCCTTTACAATTTATTTTTTCCTTGTCTGCAATAAAGATTCAGTTAGTAGCGCTCGTATTGTCTGCTCTGCCTTCTCGTGTCCCGTTTTAGCGCTAAATTCACTTCAATAGAAAACGAACTAGCCCAACTTCATGCACTTGCAAATAATAAGATTATTGTTTCTTCCCTAATAAAAGGCTAGGTCTTTGCAACATAGACAAGATCATCATCCCTACCATAATCTTACGATACATTTTGTGCTTTTGTCGGTCTCATTAGGAGAAAAAAATGTTAGAGCCGAGCTAGTTAGCATGCACGTATGACCAACTCAGTAATATAATAAATGAACGACGAAAGAAGAGACTCTAGGGGCTGTTTGTCATTTGAGTTTTTCTGCTGGGTCTTTCTCCAATATCGAAACGATAGAGGGGAGAGATAAATATTGGAGAAATAAAAACCTTGTAAAAAATAGACAGCACAAACAAGAACATATCTCGCACTGGCAAATTTATACGAATAATGCCTGAATCAGTATAAATAGAGATAAAAGGCGAAGTCAATGTAGGCAAGCGTGATTAAAAACAAGGAAGTGCTAATAAAATCTAGAGCCATGTGGCGCCTCTTCGCCTCTTGATATAATAGTTGACACTATACACAGGCACATGAACAGGTTCAGGAGACCTTGAGGACGTGTTATCTTCAGATAATGTTTTCCTTACAGAAATTAGCTCCAGCAGCAAGTCATTACGACAATTTAATGGAAACATGAATGTCCGAATTGAATATTGAAACGCTCCTTAAGTCGAGAAAAACGGACAATTTTTTACTTAATTTTTGTTCGTTCTTGCTGACCTTGTGTTTAACATCCCTACCCAAAATTTACTGCGCAGGGTAGAGCTCCAGTGAATGCCAGCTCACTCTGGGAACCCTGCAAACGATGCTGCATTAAATTGGCTCGAGGTTTGATTCGCCAGGCTCAGGACAGGCTAGATCCAGGATTCTCGAGGGAGCGGGCACACACCTTTGCAGAGCTCACGCAAATACCCCATTTGGACCATCGGCCATACCCCCTCCCCACCCCTCTCTTACGCACTCCCAACAGATCCTCTTCAGACGCCTCCAGACCCACTCTCTCTCATCCCCTCAGCTGTTATCCCACTATTGTGGCACGTCCCCTGCATGCTCCCTATGCGGTGACCCTCACGCCACAATCTTCCACATCATTTTCGGCTGCCCTACTTTTCCTTCCCCGTAGGGACCGCACGCCATCTCGACCTGGGAAGACTGGGAGGTCCTGCTCACGTCTGCAGACCCGACATCGCAGCTTGCTGCGGTGACTCGGGCTGCCGACACCATGTCCCGACATGACCAACATGATGCAGTGCGGGACCACGCAGTGGCCCAGGGACCCAGCAGGTTCTAAAACTCACTTGCAGCAATAAAGTTCTCCCGTCCGTCCGTCCGTCCGTCCGTCCGTCCGTCCGTCCGTCCGTCCGTCCGTCCGTCCGTCCGTCCGTCCGTCCGTCCGTCTGTCTGTCTGTCTGTCTGTCTGTCTGTCTGTCTGTCTGTCTGTCTGTCTGTCTGTCTGTCTGTCTGTCTGTCTGTCTGTCTGTCTGTCTGTCTGTCTGTCTGTGTCTAAGTATGCATCTTTGCACATTTTTTTTTTGCTCAGATGCCTCCTGCGCGTCAATGCCTTCTGACTTGTCTACCGGACTGTGGGCTTCTATTGGCATAATTCATGTTTAGGTTTCTCTGAAAACATGTTCTACTATGTTTTTTTTTCAGGGAACAAAACAGATGCAATCCGCGCGGCTTTACGTTTGGCTACTGCGCAAGTTAGAGTCATGTTAGGAATGCCCGGACAGGAGTGTAAAGGCTGTCCGCGCAACGTTTGATCTTACATTCGTAATGGGACCGACCGGGTGCAGTTCAAGCAGTGCAGCGAAAAGGTAGGCGAAGTGCAGCCGGGATTTTGAGTGACGCCTGTGAGTGTGCCCGTAGTGTCGCTGTTCGACCAACATCAACCAACCTGCGGCTCGAATAAACACCGTTACACATTTCATAAATATTTTGTCCGAAAAGCGCTAACTGCTTTTGGGTCATATGGCTTATAAGCGCAAGACGACCGAGGTTTGAATCCCGGTGCCACGAAATTCTCCACCTGGCTTTAAAAAAGAACTCCGCGTGTCGATAGAATTTCAGAACCAGCCCTCGGGTGCGGCCTGATCTCGGTGATCATAAACCGACCACGCACTCCACCACCAGAGCAGGATTTAGCCACTCTGATGTATTACTCGTCCAAAACCTCCTGTGAACAAACCAATTAACCATCTGCTGCTTCGCTGCGGCTGCGGAGCAACTGACCAAGGCGGCAGTCAGACCTGTGACGAAGCGGAGGGTTCTAAGAATCTCTTGCTCTGGACAGGCCGCCATTGGAAACTGAACCTGGCAACGCTTAACGATCGAACCTTATCCAGTGAGGCTAGCCTTGCAGTGTTGTTTAAGGGACTAGCGGGTATTAAATGGGATGTCATACGGATTAGTGAGGTAGGGAGGACAGATGAGGCGTATACAGTACTAAGGGGAGGGCACAGATTGTGCTATCGTGGATTAGCGATGTGCTATCCTGGGCGATTTTTATGCGACTGTAGGCAAGACGCAGGCTGGAAACAAGGCTGTTGCCGGCTATGGCATAACCTCTAGAAATTGGAGCGGAGATTTATTAGTAAGTTCACAGAGAAAAATAATTTACGGTTCATGAGACCTCCTTCCGGAAATGAAATAACAGAAAGTGGACGTGGAAAAGCCGATGTGATGAGAATAAAGTGAAATAGATAGAAAGCCTTAGGAGAAATGCAAAGGGAGAAAGCAGCTGGTGAGGATCAGGTAACCGCAGATGTCATGAAGGGAATCTCATGAGGAGAAATTGTGCTAGAAAAACTATACACCCTGTATACTGAGTGCCTTATAATTTTGAGATTACCAGAAGCTTGGAAGAACGCTAACATTAACTTAATCCACAAGAATGGAGACGTTAAGGACTTGAAAAATTATAGACCGATCAGCATATATATATACTGTTCGTTGCCTGAAAGGTACCTACTAAGACAATCGCAAATAGAATCAGGATGACCTTAGACTTAGCAAGAGAACAGCAGTTCACAGTTCACAACGAGGTGCTAGAAGTGGTAAATGAATACGTCTACTTAAGGCAGGTAGTGACAGCTGATCTGGAACATGAGAGGGAAATAATTAGAAGGCTAAGAATGCGGTGCAGTCATATGCCAGGTTCTCTCAGATCACGAATAGCAGGTTACCAATATCCCTCAAGAGAAAAGTGTAGGACAGCTGTGTATTACCGGTACTCACCTATAGGGGAGAAACGTGGAGGCTAACGAAAAGGGTTACGCAGCGAGGTATGGAAAGAAAAATGATAGGAGTAACATTGAGAGACCTGAAGCGGGCAGAGTGGGCGAGGGACCAAAAGCGGCTTGTTTTCATCATAGAATCCTAGGAATCAATAGGTAGAAATATACTTTTATATATATATTAAGGAAGCCAACAGTCACCGAAACCAAGGTGCATAGTGGATTGTTTTCTCTTTTTTTAAATTCTAATGCCAATTATTTTCTTTAAAAAAATTTACTTATAAACCAGCAGAAAAAACAACCATGCCGCCGGTGGGATCCAACCCACGACCTCCGAATATCGCGTCCGGAGGTCGTGGGTTCGGATCCCACCGGCGGCATGGTTGTTTTTTCTGCTGGTTTATAAGTAATTTTCTTTAAAGAAATAGATTGGCATTAGAATTAAAAAAAGAGAGAAAACATTCCTCTATGCACCTTGGTTTCGGTGACTATTGGCTTCCTTAATATGTTTGTCAAACGAGTCTGTCATTTCATTTGCCTTGTCTGCTAATATATATATATATATATATATATATATATATATATATATATATATATATATATATATATATAGCGTTCATTGATAACAAGACAGCATTTGACAGTGTGGTAACCTCAGCAGTCATTCAGGCATTGCGGAATCAGGTTGTAGAACAGTCTAATGATAAAATATTGGTAGACGTCTATAACTACTGCACAGCTACCATAGTCCTTCATAAAGTCAGCAATAAAATTGCAATTCCGAAGGGTGTCGAGCACAGAGACACAATATCGAAAATGCTATTCTCTGCCTTTTTTCAGGAGGTGTTCCTAGGCCTGCATAGGGAATACTTGGGAATTAGATTTAATGGAGAATACCTAAGTAATTTGCGATTTTCTGTTTGTTTTGTCTTGCTAAGTAAATTAGCAGATGAAGTGAAAAGCACGATCGATAATATTTACAAGAGCGAAACGGTGGGTCTGAAAATGAACGTAAATAAAACCAAAGTAATCTTCGACCGTCTCGCAAGGGAGCACCAGTTCACAATTGGTAGCGAGGTGCTGGAAATGGTAAGGAAATACGTCTAATTAGGGCTAAGGGTGACCGCTTTTCCGGATCATGAAAGTGAAATAACTAGAAGGGTAAGAATCGGGTGGAGAGCATATGCCAGGTTCCCTCAGATCATCATTGACAGTTTATAAATATCCCTCAAGAGCAAAGTGTACAACAGCTGTATCTTACCGGTGCCCATCCATGGGGTAGGACGTGGAGGCAAACAGAAAGGGTTCAACTTTGAGTTGAGTTGAAAACCGGCTTCTGGGTTCATGTAAACGCTGCCGAGTTTGGTCCGGGAGTTTACTGGACAGGCGCCTCCACTACGCTTCAAAGGTCGGTCGGGTCGCATCCTACTGCGCAAATTACACTTAATCCTCGTTAACGCTTGGGGAAAGCATTTTCTGCAAGAAAAACAGAGGCGGGAGCCAGTTTACTACTCGTGCTATCGCACCTCGCAGTTCGCGCAATGTGAGTTGAGTCGCTCGTATCGAGTTCAAGTTAGCAGACAGCCGCCGAGTTGGGCTGACCTTGCTAAGCTCGATCCCCTGACTGAACTCGCCGATGTCTGGTTTATGTAAATGATGGTATAATCTGTGTTTACTGGCGGTCGCCGGCAGGTTACCAGTAGCAATGGGATTCTCTAAGATACATTCTCGTGCTAGTTCACCACCGTCGCTTATCGTTATGAACAACATTGCTCGCGGCTAAACCAGAATGCTGTTCCGCCCAGCCTGTGACGCGATCTACAGCCGCTGCGTGGCGGCGCATGTGCTTTCTCCGTTTCATGTAAACTCCTGCTCCTCCAGTTCTGTTCTCCATTTCTCATAGCTGGGCTCTTCGTGTAGCGGCCGCCCAGAAAGCACGAAGGGCAGGCGCCTTGGCAGGAAATTTCCCTTTGATTTCACCTGAACTACATGCTTTCTATAGAACATGTATTCAGTCCGAGCAAACTGTACTTCGAGTTCGGTCGCTTTTGAGGCGTAACCTAAACTGCGCATTCGTTTAGAGCCTAATGCATTCCCGTGACCATACTACATCCGGATGGATACTTGTAATTTATAAAATTCATAAACGGAGCTACCGACCATGGCCCTGCTAACAGAGCTGTCAACTGAGACTAAATATTTAAAGATCACCGCGGAATATCGAGAACGATGGCCTTCAGTCAGAAAGGGACTGCACTTCCTCAATGCTCCGAGTGCTCTGAGAAGCACCCCGCTATTTTTCGGCGAAGTACGCTGCGGCTGCCTTCATAAGTCCTAGCCTTTGCTAAGTAGAGTTGTTTTTCAAGTGCACGAAAGCTGCCAGCAGATGGTAAAATTCCTATGCACTAAATGCGGCGCCCTAACACAGGGCGAAAGCAGCGCAGCGGTACACAACACACTTATGTGCGGCCGTCGACATCTGCAGATTCCGGTTACAGTTCTCCGTTTGCGTGCAGTCTAGTGCTCTTCTTGCGGAATAACATTCTCACACTATATGGCATCAGTAGTCGCCGAGCACAATGATGGTTCATTGCCACGGAACATGTCACGGAGGGTCAGCTGCTTTAGGCACGGCCCTCAAAACTACCTGAATTCTTAAGCATTTCGAGGTAAACGACTTTGCGCAAATATCTCCCGTCACCCTGTCGCTGCGTCTTCTGCCCCCGGCAACAATGGCAACACCTGCTGGGTAATTAAGAAAAAAGAACAGCTTTATTTTTTTGGCAGGTTTCTTCTCCCAGTTTTCTACTATATATAAATGTGTTCGCGTGACGTAATTCCCCATATGCAACCGTATTTTGCTGCCAACTTTTGGGAATTTTGGTGGTTCAACGCACATAACTTTTTACAAAACAACAAGACGCAACAACAGCCCTGAGTACAAGTTCTTGTGCCTTCTGGTTCTGAAAAATGTTAAGCGCGTTGAACCATCATGAACTTTTTAATAGTCCCAATTATCGCCACTTTTTGGGAATCTGTCTTAAGCCTTATGCATAGAACGAGCGTTTGTGTTCAGGAATTTGAACTGTAAATAAAAGTCGATGAACATTCAATCTTAATTCAACCAAAATCACCCTATCTTTATCCCGCACGCGGCTGATTTTGATCTAAAACTAGGACCTTTAACATATCTTTTGCTTCGTGAAGTAATAGAAGGTGTCGTTGTGCAGAAGAATACAGACCAGAAATAATCTAGGTTATGCGCTAAGAAACATGAATACAGGGCAGGGCGATTTAGTACAATTAGATAACCTCGCATAGCGACAAAAAGTACTGAAAGTAAATGAAAGGTCGCCTGCACCTGTTTTGAACTTCCTTGTTTCCTGTGCCATTCTTCTGCGATAGCTCCGCAGATACTGGAATATGATTAAAAACTGGGGGAAAAAACTAAATAAGTGACCGACATATGAAGATAAATCAAACGAGTGAATACACACAATAATGTTGGTTTCCTTATAAAGACTGAAAAAGTAAACGCGGGCAAGCATACCCTGTAAAAAATTAAACAGCCAATAAAATTAAGTACTATGCGACACCTCTTTGGGCCTTGCTGAAATAGCTGACCGACCTTCAGGAACACTTGCCTTGAGTGAAAGTTCGCTGTATTCAAAAGACTATGCCCAAGCGCTCATTTAGTAAACCGAAGTATTGTGGTCGGAAATAATGCGCTTTAAATGTAGGCTTTCGAAAAAATTGGTAAATTACGTTGCAGCGTTGCGTATTTATAATCAGCGTCCTTGCGTTTGGTATCTCTCCTAAATCACACCATTTTCGTGCACGCCATAAAATATACGAACTGCGTCTACTTCCGCCACCTTGAATTCGAGGAGCGCCATTGCTTTAATATACAACATGAGAAAGCCAGCAGAAAGAGGTTCAAAATTTAAAGGAACAAGACGCTCTTCTTTGTTTAAGCACAGTACCAATCCCCGAAGTGCTGTTCACCGCTGTGAATGTTGACATTACCAGCCTTGCAGTTCGCTCTAAAATCTTGAACCCTTATGTGTATAATATAAAGTTGACGAGTTATTTTAGTTAACATGTTATCTTTTAGTTAACTCTAACAAGTCCAAATTGTCCTCCTTGCAGTGTAGCTCAAATGATCGTAACACATAGACGTATCTTTCACGGGTTTAAAAATAACAATCTTTAAATATTAAAAAAAGGTCACGCATAGATTTTCAGAATAATTATCTAGCAGGAATTTTACGGGAACATTTGCTTACCTAAAAGGCCACTGTAATTTATGTTATGTTTCAAAAGTTATACTTTGCATGCGGATTACATGCCCCCGCTTCCCGTATTAGGCGCCTGAATGGCCCACATTTGGCAATGTTATCATGTATTTCTAAAAAAGCTTAGGCTCGCTCACTATCTCAAGGCGCAAAAATATTGCCGGTCGAAGATTGAAGCAAGCAAACTGTTCCAGAAAATGCCCTGGGCCGAAGTCGAACGCCAAGATTAGCCCGATCATGGGGACTGACATAAAAAAAAAATTTAAACATGGATTTTGGAGAAAGGAAGTGGCGCAGTATCTGTCACACCATGGCAGACACCTGAACCGCGTCGTAAGGGAAGGGATAAACGAGTTAGTTCAAGAAGAAAGGTAGAAAGAGGTGCCGTAGTGGAGGGCTCCGGAATAATTTAGACCATCTGGGAATCTTTAACGTGCACTCCAAAAACCTGAAATCCATCGGCAAACGGCCTCGGGCTGACACAAAAAACCAACTGATTGCCGGCCGTGCTTACCATCGGCCATAGTTTGTTCGTGTATGACCCAAGAAATTTCGAGTCAGTATCCAGTCGCAAAATCGTTTTATTAGCATGTGGTTTGCATTGAAAGGAATGGTACATTATAATCGCTTCGTACATATTTAAATGGCGATTTAGCAATAACATTGTTGATAATAATAAAAATTGGCCAAAAGTTCACACCATTTTGTTTTTGTTAGGGTGTCCTAACGTTGTGCAAAATCACTTGATTTTTTGATCAATAATAGAAATGCAAAAACTCAAGAGAACAAAAAATCAACGCATCGCAACATCATGGTTGCAACACAAGGACTGCTTAAACATTAAAATACACGGGCCAACCCGAACTTCCTAGATAACGCCACGATGAAATTGAAAGAACAAAAACTTCTACACAGCCGTCATTCAAATATTCTCACGCGTTAATGAGGGAAATTACAGATGACAAGAAACAGCGGCGGGCTTCGACAAAAGTCCTGACCACAGCTCCAGATCGCTGTCACTTCCACTTCCTCTTTTTGAGGCGGCATCGTGCTTCAGGTCAGCGCTAAGCGAACATACGGAATGCACTGCGTCACTGGCTCTCCGGAAAGAAAGAACATCGTCCTCATGCGTAGCCAGTCTGTTTAAAAAAAGGTCACTAAATGAAGCATGATGTGCGCATGAAAGTCCAGCTCTACCGCTACCACTCGTAGTAATGCTTAAGACGGACAACGTGTACCACCTCAGGGTGCAGAGATAGCCAACACTTCTGAAAGCCGTCAGGAACGACCTCATAGTTGAGGTCTCCAATTGGCCTGATCATTTTGTAGGGTCCATAATACCGGTAGACGAGCTTTGCACTAAGTCCACGTCGGCGAATAGGAAGCCAGACCAACACACGGTCTCCTGAAGTGTACCGAGTATCACGGCGTCGGAGGTTATAGCATTGGGCATCTCGCCATTGTTGGTCGAGAATCCGCGCTCTGGCCAGCTGACGAGCCTCTTCAGCGAGGTGCAGGAAGATGTGAAGATCCGCACTTGGGTCGATGTCGTCCACATGCGGTAACATGGCGTCCAGCAACGCGTCCACGTCTCGGCCGTAAACGCGACGGAACGGTGGCATGTTTTTTTCGTTTCCTGTACGGCTGTATTGTATGCGAAGTTGACGTATGGAAACGCTTCGTTCCATGTTCTGTGCTGAACATCGACATACACTGACAGCATGTCACCTAGCGTTTTGTTTAATCATTCTGTTAAACCGTTCGTTTGAGGGTGGTAGGATGTCGTCTTTCGGTGGTTTCTATGACTGTCGCGTAAAATCTGCTGTAGGAGGTAAGCCATGAATGCTCTACCCCTGTCGGTGATTAGGATCTCCGGTGCAGCGTGACGCAAAACGATCTGATGGATGAAAAATTTGCCCCGTCGATGGCTTTGGCGCTTGGCATAGGTGATGTTTCCGCATATCGTGTCAGGTAGTCAGTTGCCACAATGACCCACTTGTTCGCTGAAAAAGAAAGAAGGAAGCGGGCCCAGCATGTCCATCCCGATTTGCTGGAAAGGCCGCGATGGTGGTGCTATAGGCTTCAAGATTCCAGCTGGTTTTGTTGAGGGCACTTTGCTACGCTCACATTCTCGGCAAGTTCTGACGTAGGGTGCAACGTCCGACTAAAGGCGGGGCCAGTAATACTTCTCTTTGATCCTTGCAAGCGGGCGGGCTAAACCGCAATGTTCAGAAGTAGGTCCATCGTGTGAAGTTTGAAGTATTTCGTCACGTAGGCTCGTCGGTATGGCAAAAGGTATTGCTGATTGTTTGCGGCGAAATTTTGCAGCGATAGCTGCATTACGGTAGCGTTTCGAGTCTTCAGCGTGGCGGCCGCTCTGTGGCTGCGCGCCACCTTGTGGCTGTGCCGCCACGCTGCCACGTGGTTGGACACGTGGATCGGAGCAGCTGCCGGCGGCCGCGGCGCCGTGGCTGATAACGCGGTTCGTCCCGTGGTTGGTCAGGTGACCAAGTTCCACTCAGCCAGCTGTAGCTATCGCGTCACGCAAGGCTTGACCAAAGCTAAACCACCGCCAATTTTTCTTCGCGAGCACACCATGGTGAACGCAGAGTGACGCTTTCGAGCGCTGGAAGCCTTCGGGAAAGTCAAGCGGGTACCGTTAAGAAACTCTATGAGGTGCCGAAGTTCCGGGTCGGCGTATTGTTTTTCAGCGAGGCTTGTTGCACTGATTACATTTAAGGTGATGTCGCCGTCGTAGTTACCGTCCTCCGTTGGTGCATCGACCGGGGCGCGCGAGTGGCAATCGGAGTCCGAGTGCTTCCGGCTGAACTTGTACGCCACTGTCATGTCGTGTTCTTGGAGGCGCTGACTCCATCTGACAAGGCGGGCTGACGGGTCTGTCAGGGTAGCGAGCCAACACAAGGCATGATGGTCCGTAACTGCAGTAAAACGTTTTCTATTAAGACAGGGTCAAAATTTCGACGCCGCCCACGCTATCGCTAGACACTCTTTCTCATTTGCCAAGTAGCTAGCTACAGCGTGAGACAAAGAGCGGCTGGCGTTAGCGATGACTCGTTGTCGACTGTTGTGGATTTGAACCAGAACGGCACCCAGGTCTACGTTGCTTGCGTCAGCATGAATCTCCGTATCTGCGTTTTCTTCGAAGTGAGCCAGTACTGGAGGTGCTTGCATGGGGGTTGAAGAGTTTCTAATGCTTGAGCTTGAGGGGCGTCCCACATGAAAGACGTGTCTGTCCTCATCAAACGGGTCAGAGACTCGATGATTCGAGCGAAATCTTTCACAAAGTGACGGTAGTAGGCACATAATCCTATAAGGCGGCTGACTGTCTTCTGGTCTTGCGGTGGAGGGAAATTGGCAATAGCTTTGGTTTTGCCTGGGTCCGGCTGAACTCCCTCGTAACTAACGACTTGACCTAAGAGCTTTAGCTCAGTACAAGCGAATTGGCATTTCTTATTTCTTAACGTGAGCCCAGGAGACTTTGTGGCTTGCAGCACAACTTCGAGGCGTCGAAGGTGCTCCCCGACAGTCGGGGCGAACACCACCACATCATTAAGGTAAATAAGGCATGTCTGCCACTTCAGATCTGCCAGAACCGTGTCCATCAGCCGTTAGAACGTTGCGGGTGGTGAGCACAAACCAAATGGCATTGCCTTAAACTCATAGAGCCCGGCGAGAGTAATACATCCTGTTTTTTCTCGGCGCCGTTCATATACCTCGATTTTTCATATCCTGATTTCAGGTCCATGAATGAAAAATATTTTGCGCAGCACAGCCGATCGAGAGCATCGTCGATTCGGAGGAGAGGATGAACATCTTTTTCAATTACTTTGTTTAGGCAATGGTAGTCAACACAAAAGCGCAGTGCACCATCTTTTTTCTTCACGAACACGACAGGTGCGCCCAGGGACTAAAAGAGGGTTGCATTACGTCGTCGCGAAGCAGGCCTTTTCGGTGGAAGACACACAGATTTCAGTGGAAGACACACAGTAAGGTGACTGCCTGAGAGGGTGCACGGCGTCATTCGTAATAATTCGATGCTTGGCCAAGTGTGTTCTTCCGACGCGGGAATAAGTCGAGAAGGTATCGCCATAGCGCTGGAGGAGATTTTCTACTTGCCCTCACTACTGCGGTTAAAGCGCGGGGTTAATGTCGTACCGGATCTCGGGAACACCGGTGTGAACTTCTGTTGATGACACCATGGCAACGCTGGGCGCTCATGGAATGTCGGCGATACCTTGAATGTAGGCCACAGTGGCCCCAAGGCTGGGCTGTTGGTGCTCACCTCCAAAATTCGTAAGCAGTATTTCAGTTTCTACGTTTTTAGGCAAACGTCCCTTCTGGGTGCAGCAAGGTAGCGGTCGAAAGCATAATTTGTTTGATTTATACGACACCTTCCAACTTTCGCGGCGTCTTCGCGCCGACGGATACCACAACGCTCGAACGGGGCGGAATGGTGGCGTCATCAAGGATGTAAAGAGCCGCGGGACATTCCGAAGCACTGTGGATTGAGTTGTCTGTGGAGAAGGTCACTGACTTTGAATTAAGGTCAATGATCGCGCTGTTTTCTGTTGAGTACGACAGAAACGATGACACTGGCCGAGTACGAGAAAGGTGGCCGGGTACGTTTCATCTTTGATGGTCACTCGTCACGTGCACTTGCCAGCAGGGGTGATCAAACCCCGGCAGTGCGAAGCTGTGGGCCCGAACAAGGTGTGGTCACCTCTTTCAGAGTCGCGACAAAAGGTCCACGGATTACCGAGTAGTCGGCGCCGGTGTCCACAAGGGTGGTGACGTCGGCATCGTTGATTTAAATGTTCATATGAGCAGTTGTAGCCGTCGGTGTACAGGAACGTCGTGGAATCCGCTCACGGCTGCGTTTCGACGCCAGACGATTTCGTTGAGCTGTAGAATTGATGCGGCGAGGCTTGTTATCGGGCTAGTGATCGTCTGGGCATCGTAGAATTGGTCGGTCATGCCTCGGCAGCGGTGGAGGTTCTTGGACGTGTCGCCGGTGACCGACCTTCCCCCAAAGGTTGCCGCTTCTGGTTTTCCCGACGGGAACTAGGAGACCTTCCGCGCGTAATGTCTGCGGAATAACGTCGTGGAGACTTCGTTACGCTGCTCGCGGTGACGTAGGCCGGTGAAGAATACGCCAGTATGGTCATTTTCGAATGCCCAACGTGACGCAACTTGCTTCCATGACAGCGTGCTGCGCATATTGCACAGGACACAGAATGTAACGCCGATAATAGCCACAGCACAGCAAAATGTGTGACTAGCGTTGCGAGGTTTTTTTTTGTTCTAATGCTGTCTAAGCATAAAACTAATGTGGATGTGTAATGAGTTGGGAGAGTGCGGTGCGCGTGACTGAGCTGCACGTTGGGTGAATAGCGGCGCCATGACACCATACAGTTTGTTTTCCACACTGGAAGCTTCTTCCTGCGTTTTTATGGAGGAAAAACGCTAAGGCGCCCGTGTGCTGTGCGATGTCAGTGCACGTTAAAGATCCCCAGGTGGCCGAAATTATTCCGGAGCCCTCCACTACGGCACCTCTTTTTTTCCTTTCCTCTTTCACTCCCTCCCTTTTCCCGTCCCTTACTGCGCGGTTCAGGT
This sequence comes from Amblyomma americanum, assembly GCA_030143305.2. Classification (NCBI taxonomy): domain Eukaryota; kingdom Metazoa; phylum Arthropoda; class Arachnida; order Ixodida; family Ixodidae; genus Amblyomma; species Amblyomma americanum. Next base: position 32,907 of record JARKHS020035035.1, on the reverse strand, counting down.
GTCCAACGATATATGAGACAGATACTCCGCCATTTCCTTTCCCCAAAAAACCAATTATTATTATTCAATCTCTTCTCACCTGCCTTAAATATAACGTCACAGGGCAAATAGTATGGATGCGACATTATTTCTTACAAATTTCGTCCCCTCCTAGATTTAAGACTAAAGCAAACAGCTTGGAAGTCGCGGTCGCGCTTCGTTTAAATTTCAACGTTGTGCTCTAATCACACCGTTCCTATCATTCCTATCAGATAGATTTGCATTAGTTCTTGTCTTTTGTCAATAGTTTTCCTGTAACACAGGATCAAAATTTTTAGGATTGTAATTCACTAGAGTTTAACTGAAAACTGCTTTTTGAAACCGTTAGGTGGCTCTTTCAACGTCATATCCACAAAGAACTGTCTTCAATAACCTGCACCATGTGACGGCGGGAGCCGACGAGTCATGTGATCAGTACTGCAACGTCACATAAGTAATACTTCTAAATTAAATACACTAATAACATAACTAATGAGTGTAATTAGGTACCGCCTAGAATAATTAATGCTATTAGTGTGTCACTGAGTGTGACGTTATAACAAGACACGTGAAAGCGGTGCATTATGGCATCACAAGTCACATGCCTACGGTTTACTGTGGCGTCATAGCAAGTGCCTACCCAGCCACTAATTCAAGAAGCAGACTAAATCACAGCGATGGCACCACTGGCTGACATCAAGTGGCAGGATTCCGGACTACACGAGCGCCAAAGTTTTCAACAACCGTTCTTCGTACAGCATTCCGGATGGTGTCATAGCATTTCTGTTAGCATGTGGTCTACATGCTTTAATCAGGTTGGTGGCTAGATTACGACAGGGGTTCGAACCGACGACACATTTTCCTTCATTTGCGTGCTTTAAGGGGCAGTTGAGGTGTCCACAGAGATGTCAATTTGTGCGAGTTATTTCACCCTTTTATTTCCTAAAAATCCTTTCCTTTGATCAAAAAACATGCTATTCCATTTCTTCTGGTAAGCAGACTTATGTGCCTGCAGAATTTTTTATTCGGCGGAAATGTGTAAAAAATTGATCAGAGATATTGCGATGGTCTGGTAGATCTCGAAAAGTGTTGTTGACTGAGAGGATGCCGACATCTGGAAAACACCATCAGTTCTTTGCAGTGCGTGATAATGGATACAATTCGGTCTCAGCGGCCTTCGCATTCTGGTAGGAAAACTTGGTGCTTACGGCCAGGATCGGAAGAGATGGGCTACTCCATCATTCTCCCCCAACCATTGAACGCGGCTGCCTGCTCAATTTTATAAGCTATGGTTTAATTTCAGAGCCTGGAAGTTAATAAAATGGTGATTTTTGAGTCACGATTACATCTTTTACTTATACTCGTTCAGTCAGGAATCATAACCCACAGTTCTGCCTCTGATTTTGATCTTTACCAGTCACGAACAGATGATTTCTTGCAAGTGTCATGATCCTAACAGATAACCTGGCCGCCAGCCTATGCCACTCTAGTGTTTTATGTCTTCATTTACCACTGCAAGAATAATGGAGCAGCTTCCCAAAAACTAAGCGGCGCAGGCATCATTCATCCTTTAACATATCCATAGCATTATATGAAGGTAAATTATTGCTCGCAGACAGGGCTAAATTGATGTTGCTGCCCCACATACACTGCACTTGAAGAGGGCTTGCGTCATTTTTTGAGAATACTGGAAGTTGTAAGCAGCAGCTGGGTCAAAACCGCAATATTTTGAGGAGATAATAAAATCCTCGTAAGTACTGGATATATTATCTTTTTCTTTGGTCTATTAATTAAAGAATAACCTTGAGTTAAGGATTATTTTCATTCTAAAATAGCAACACTTGTGCTACTCAAATGGGTAATATTGCTCCTGTTCTTTCCTCTATTATGTTGAAACTGCACACGCTAGCCTTCATTTACTTTGCCGGGCAGTTCCTCTGCTGCATAGCGCAATAAGTAACCTAGGGGTAACAGGACCCTCTCGCCCTGTGTTACCAGCTTCATCTGTTTTGTTCCCTGCACAAGACGTGTGTTGTTTTCGGGTAAAGAATAGCTCTGGATGCGTGCGTTTGCAAAAGAAATCGAAAATTTATTGTCGCATTTTTCGGTTCTATATAGATGATATCATTGTTGTATATAAAGCGTTGTCTCATTGTACGTGCTCGTTTTAACAGCCGGTGACTCCAAAAGTATTAAAATGTCAATTTAAATCTATATTTTTAGCATGAGTTGAGATGAAAAGTTTAGGCCCTGACTGATGCGCGGAGCCGACAATGTATTCCCTGCTTTTTCATTGAAAGTAAATTTAGCACTTGCGTCTGCTAACAACACGAATGGTGCTTCTTATTTATGAAATATTCCTTTTCCTATTTTGGAGAGTTGCTCGTAAAGCTTGCATCAACTACACTTATTCATGCAGTTTATTGGCATAGAAATGTAAGTTTAATTTTCAGCACTGTACAGCTCTTCATGATGTGGAGAATATAGCTATGAGTGAAATGTTAGAGTCGAATAAAAATTTATGTAAATTTTGAATCCCTCGGTTAATGCAGACCAGCAAAAGAAAGGGTAAAGGATTTGGTTTATAGGATTTAACGTTCCAAAGCGACTTAGGTTATGAGGGACGCCCTAGTGAAGGCCTCCGGGAATTTCGACCACCTGGTGTTCTTTAACGTGCACGGACATCGCACAGTACACGGGCCTCTAGAATTTCGCCTCCATCGAAATTCATCCGCCGCGGCGGGTCAAACTCGCGTCTTTCGGATAAGCAGTCGAGCGCCATAACCACTCAGCCACTAGGGCGGCTCTAAAGATAAAAGATTAGTGGCAGAAATTCATTATCTTTGGTGGAAGTATATAGAACAGAAAAGTCCCTCTTCCTGTTGGCTGTCCAAGGGTGCCGGTGGTTACCTTGCAGGCGCGCACTGCTCCCTGCTCTGAATGCGAGCGATGCCCTACCAGCGCCGTATAGTTGACGGAATAAACTAATGCTTTTCGTAAACCCACTGATTTTGTGTAGTCGTCCGGCGAAGACCGCCGTGAAAAGAGTATGGTGCGATCACTCAGGTGATTATCGGATCATTTTCGTTCCATGCCTTTACTTCGATTGCAAACAGTGCATTGGACGGCGCAAAAAATTATAGAGCAGGCAGAGCAATATGTGGTGACTTGAAAAAGTGCCTCAATAAGGGAAGTGCTCATTAGTTCCTTTGACGGGAGAAATCAAAAACTTCACCATATTCAGTTACTCGTTTTGAACCATTAGGCGATGGGCAGAAATTGCATAACAGCCGTGCCGAGACACCTAAACACTCTTCCATGCCTGTGACCTACCGCTAATCCTCTTATCCTGCTGTGACTTTGTGTAGTGACTTTAATTTCCTGCAACTGTCTTTTCTCCTTCATCTTTTTCTGACCTCACCCTTTTACCCCAATTCAGTGTAGCATCATCATTATCATCATCATCAACAACAACCGTGCTACCCCCACTGCAGGGTAAAGGCCTCTCCCATGTCTTTCCAAAAAACCCTGTCCTTTGCCAGCTGCATCCACCCTTTGCCTGCAAACTTCTTAATCTCATCCGCCCTCTTAACCTTCTGCCACCCCCTGCTACGCTTACTTTCTCTTGGATTCCACTCTGTTACCCTTAAGGACCAGCGGTTATCTTGCCTTCGCAGAACTTTCCTGCCCATTTCTATCTCTTGATTTCGACAAGGATGTCATTAACTCGTGTTTGTTCCCTCACCCACTCTGCCCGCTTCCGGTCTCTCAACGTTACACCTATCATTTTTCTCTCCATGGCTCGCTGCGTTGTGCTTAACTTAAGCTGAACTCTTTTCGTTAGCCTCCACGTTTCTGCCCCGTAGGTGAGTACCGGTAAGATAAAGCGGAGAGAACAAACAAAAGGCTGTGAAGGCACAGGTTGTCTGGTGACTAAGACCTGGTGCCCTGAGAGTGCTGCAGCGCACTGCATTCGCTGAAGATATGCGGAGTGGGTGAATGTCTGGGCACACATATTGTCGGTCTTCCAACATATGGAACCAGTTTTCGAGCTTTCATTCTTTTGGTCTCAAGACATTGCAACACTGGTCGCGGTAAAATATTCCGGCGCAGAATACGCTATTATGATCATGCTCGAATGACCAACGTGATGCAACTTGCACCCATGACCGCGCCGTGTGTGCATGTCACACGGGCACATCAATTGTAGTGGCGACAAATGACACAGCGCAGCAAAATGTCTGAGATACTTGTGGGGGCTTGTCAGTGCTAATCTTTCCGCAGCAGAAAAGTTGGGTATTTTTGTAATGTACTTGAAGAGTATGGTACTTCCGACTGAGCAATTTGGTGGGTTTATTTAATAACGGCGGCACTGGTACCATATAGTTTGTTTCCATCACCATGGTGGCTTCTTTCCCAATCTCTGCTTACTTTCCTTTCAACTGGCGTCAGAGCGCAAATAAAATGAATGCGGTATTATTTCTTACCAACTTCGTCACCTCCTAGCACTGAGAAAAGTAAAGTGAAAACATTGCAAGTCCCGGTCAATTGGCGTTTAACTTGCCAATTGGTCCTCCATTAACTATGGGGTAAACCTCTAGACGAGTTTAACAGAGAAGAACTTATTTTAGGCGGAAATGTGTGAAAAGGTGGTTATTTGATAGCCGCCGAAAATGGAAGTTGGTTGACAGGATCCCAGCATCCGGGATACCCCTTTAAGTTGCTTCCAATGGGGAATCATGGGCACTTTCGGTTATAGCAGTGTTCGAATTCTGGTCAAAAACCTTATTCCTGTCGCTAGGATCCGATAAGTTGTGCCGCTTTATCATTCCTATCCGGCCATAGATCATGGCTGCCTTTTAGATTATAGCGTTGATAGTTGAATTTCAGCAGCTGGAAGTTTTTCGAAATTCAAGAGAGAGAGAGACAGCGAAACAAAGGGATGAAAAGGCAGGCAGGTTAACTAGGCGATTCCCAGTAGGCTACCGTACACGTTGAGAGGGGAACAAAGTGGGGAAAAAAGAAAGAGCGGCAACTAAACGAAATGTTCACTCACTTGCAATTATACATTTTTTCTACCTTTCTACTCGAACAGTCAGGATTCCTTACCTACTGCTCCACATGTGGTTTTACTCATTACTAACGACGGCAAGATGGTTTTGTGCAGGTGTGATAATAATAATAATAATTGGTTTTTGGGGAAAGGAAATGGCGCAGTATCTGTCTCATACATCGTTGGACACCTGAACCGCGCCGTAAGGGAGGGGATAAAGGAGGTAGTGAAAGATGAAAGGAGTGCAGGTGTGAAAAAACCAAAAAGATCAGCAGGCCGGGAGCCTACGCCACGCTAGTAATTTATATCTTCCTTCACCACTGCAAGAACAATACAGCAACTGCTGAGAAACTAAGCAAAGCCCTCCTCATTCACTATTTAGCATCTCCATAGCATTATTTGAAGGTAAATTATTGCTCACCGGGAGGGCTAAATTGATGGGAAGAAAAATCACTGTATTGTCCGAGAGGTAGTACGCCTGAACAGATCCTGACCCATTTTTTGATAATCCTCGAAGGTGTAAGCAGCAGCTGAGTACACCTACATTATTTCCAGGAGACATTAAAATATTCGTAAGTGCTGAATATATTATCTTTTCTCTTTGGTTTTTGAATTTCAGATGTACGCTTATTTATTCTTATTCTCAAAGTAGCGTCACCTGTAGCAACGAAATGCGTAATGCCGCTCCTGGTCATTACTGCATTCCGTTTCAAGAGCTGTACACGCGAATAGGACTTGCTGGCTGTGGCTCTGCCGCCTGTCGTAAAAAGAAACGTACCTGTAAGGGTTGCCTATCGCACTCTGTTACCGGCTTCACCTGCTTTTTGGCCAGGATGAAAATAAGTATTGATTGCCGTATATTATTAGCCTGTGTGCAGACATTTGTAAAAGGAGGCGAAAGCCTATCGCCGGCGTTTTAGGTTCAGTAATACATTACAATTGGCATCGTAATATCATGAGCGTTGCCGTGCTTTAGGTGTTCGTTTTAGCTGCCTGAGATTAAATAACGTATGTTAAGGTCAATTTTAATATAGTATTGCTGTTGTATTAGTTGAGATGACAAGATTTGTTATGACTGATGCACGGAGGTGACGCAGTCTTTTCTGATTTGTCATTAACATTAAATTTAGCTATTGCGTCTGGTAGAAACACGTAAGCTATGTGTTGCTTATGAATTATTCCCTTTAATTATGGGGACAGTTGTTCCTAAAGCGTTGCATCAACTCTTCTCATTCATGCCGGTTGTTGAGATAGAAATTTTTTTCAATTGTACGTGCTCTAGAGCACTTCACACAGTGGGGAATGTGTTATGCGTCCAATGTTAGCGTCGATAAATTTTTATGTATATTGTGGATCAGTCGTTTATTACGGGATTTCAAAACCGGAATAAAAAAAGAAAACAGTGGCAGTAGTTCATCACCCTCGGTAAAAGTCCGCGGCTCCGTATAGTGCCGCTGCCTGTGTCTGCCCATGTGTGCTGGTGGTCGCCTTATGGATGGGTACCGCACGCTGCAGAAGGACGGTAGATTGGGCGAGTTAGTGTTGCATGGTGACAAGAAAATTCAAAAATCGCTAGACAACAGGACCAGAAAGACGAGGCGATTCCTCCTCTTTCTATTCCTGTTGTCTAGCTCTGTTTGAATTTTCTTGTCACCACTCGCTGCTCTGAATGCGGACAGTGCCCTTCAGGCGCCGTATAATTTAAGAAATGAACTACCGCTCCTCGTACACACACCGATTTCTGTGCATCAGTAAAGGGAACTGCATGCATCAGTTCCCTTTACTGTAGAAATAGAAAAGCTTCCTCTCATTTTCAATTACCTGTTCTAGATCATTTGCCAGTGTGGGAGAAATCGCCTGGTTGCTGGGCGGAGCCTGGCTAGGTGTCTTCTAATCCTTGGAACTTCATCTAATCCTAATCAGTCAGGAAACAACATACTCGAGCACTTTCCCGAATTTTAAATGGTAACATGACTAATACAGTGACTGACAGCGCCAAATGCCTCAATCACGGGAGGCGAAAAGATGATCTATTATACAGTATACCTACTCCGTGATCATTTATTTTTTTATTTATTTATTTATTATACCCTCAGGGCCACTACGGCATTATTGAGGGGAGTGGTTACAAGAAGTGAAATAAATTTAATAAACTCGAGTTAATGAAACAGACAAGGTATAAACATGACTTCTACATATACATTGTTAGCTAAGGCATTGAGGAGAAAATAAAGATAAAATAAAAAATGTATCCTAGTTATACAATGTTAGCGAGAACGTTCTTGAATAATTGATTATCGGTGATGGTGGCCGTCGAAGAAGAAAGGTGATTCCACTCATTCGATGTGCGTGGTACGAATGACTGAAAAAAAGTTTTTGTTCTGCAGAAAGGGATGCCAACCTTATGAATGTGGTCAAGTCTCGGCGATACGTACTCAGGTGGTGAGATAACTTCGGTACGAAACTGCGGGTGATAGAATAATTTGTGAAAAAGGCACAGACGAAACATTTTGCGACGTGATGACAGGGATGATAAGTTAAGGCTAGATTTCATGGCACTGATACTTGCTGTTCTGGTATAGTTAGAATGAAGCGAATAGAATTATTTTGAACCATTTCTAATGCCTGTGTTAGGTTTGATTGGCCTGGATCCCAAATTGACGCGGCGTACTCAACCTTGGGCCGTATTAGAGTTTTATAAAGGAGTAATTTTAAAGAGGAAGGTGCTTGTGAAAAGTTGCGTCGTAACTATCCAAGCATTCGGTGAGCGCTGGATGTTATATGCGCGATGTGAACGTTCTAAGTTAGGTCGGAGGTGATGTGAAGGCCGAGATACTTGTAAGTAGTTACCGGAACTAACGGTGAGTTATTAAGAGAATACACAGGAAGTTCGTTAGCATTTTTTGACACCCACATAAATTTGCATTTATTAACATTCAGTTCCATTAACCATAATTTACACCATGTAGAAACAGCATTCAGGTCTGATTGGAGCCTGCTTATGTCGTCTTCACAAGTTATTTCGGTGAAAATGACACAGTCATCGGCGAATAAGTGAATGTGCGAGGAGACGCGGGAAGGTAAGTCGTTAATGTAAATGAAAAATAAAAGAGGCCCAAGCACAAAGCCTTGTGGTGCACCCGATTGCACTGGACATTTCTTCGAGGTTACGTCATTAACTGAGACAAACTGGGAGTGGTTAGTAAGGAAAACCTCAAGCCAGTACAGAATTTTGGTATCAAGTTTTAGCTGATGCAGTTTGTAGATTAATAAACTATGACAAACCTTATCAAATGCCATTGAAAAATCTAAAAAGATTAAGCGAGCTACTGAGGAGTGATCAAGTATTAGGTGCAGTTTATGCGTGGACGATACTTGTTGGGTTTCACATGAGTATGTTTTGCGAAAGCCGTGCTGAAATTGTGAAAAAAATGAGTTCGCTTCTAAAAAGTTGGCAATCTGAGAAAAGAGAATACGTTCAAAAAATCTGAGAAAAGAGAATATGTAAAAAAATTTTGCATGGTATACTGGTTAAAGAAATGGGCCGATAGTTAAGTGGGCAATGTTTCGTACCTGATTTGTGAAGTTGGATCACCTTCCCAACCTTCCATTCAGCAGGAAGTGAACCTTTGTCAAGTGATTGCTGAAAAATCTTTGACAGTATAACAGAACAATATGAGTTAGTGTTCTTCAGAAACTTTGGATTAACTAGGTCACAGCCAGGAGCAGATGAAAGTTTCAGTAATGAGATTACTTTTTCTACGCCGACTGGTTCAATGGATAAAGGGTACATAACAGCAAAGTCGTAAGAATGTGTAGTTAGATGAGTGGCATGGGCACGTTTCGAAAAGTTGCGTGTAAAAACCTCATTAAAGATGGATGCAGAATCGGTCAGCGGGATGACGTTTTCATCGTCATCGACAAGGGTTATTAGGTCGTCATGCTTTGGGTTTATGGTGCGCCAAAACTTTTTCGTGTCAGTAGATAGCATAGATGGCAACGTGTTTCTTAAAAATTTATCTTTTGCATCCTTAAGGGCTGTGATGTAGTCGTTAGATGCACGTTTATAGGCTTCCCATTTTTCACTGTTAGCAGATGTTTTAGCTGATGTATATAATCGTTTTTTTCTGTTAGATAAGCGCTTGATGTGAGTGTTGTACCAGGGAGCATGACCATTAGAGGAAACAGTGTATTTAGGGATAAACTTTTCTGTTAATTCACTGGTTTTAATAACAAACATGTCCCAGTTCGCTTGCACACTGCGGTCGTCGAAATCTGTGAGGAAAGTGTCAAGAAATATACACAGCTTTTTGTTAATGGAATCAAAATCCGCTTGCTTGTAGTCCCGATTGGTCTTGGTTTTCATTCTGATTTTCCGCCGTGAAATTTTGATGTTGAAATTAATAAGAGAATGGTCGCTCAGGGGAGGTAAATAATTAATGTTGGAATTAAATTTGGGCTGAGTTATTAGCAGTAGGTCAAGAGTGTTAGCAGCATGTGGTGTGGTTCTGGTAGGCTGTGTTATGAGTTGACTGAAAGAGAATAATGCACACAAGTCGAGAAAATCTTTTGCCAACGTAGAAAAAGGGTGTATGATAATGGGTTCGTTATTCCATGCGATGCTTGGAATATTGAAATCGCCAAGCAAAAACAGGGACAAAAAAGGATGGCGTGTTATGACGATGTTGATCGCATCTTTAATTCGTTAACAAAGGAGGCAATGTGAGTAGAAGAACGATAGCATGCGCCAATTATAATATTTCAATATTTGCCCATACTATCTCCAAGTTAGAAGTAATAGTAATATGCTGAGAGTGCAAGTGTTTTTTAATAGCCAGAAGAACACCATCACCTTCTTTTATCGTGCAGTCGCACCGATAAACAGAGAAGTGATGAGCGGTTAATAAAATTTCGTGGTCAAGTTTCAGTAAGTACAACTATATCTGGTTTACAGGTGTCTATTACAGAAGTGAACGAGTTGTGTTTGTTTTTAATACTTCGAATGTTAGTAAACAAGACAGATACGGGGGACGAACGACTACCGCTGCCCCTTTCGCCTCACTACGCACTGCCAGGGAATGAAGTGCCCTGTTGCGCATCAACATGTATTTTTTGAGAGGCACATTATGTCACGCTGTCGTTCACATGATCGTATATATAGAGTTTCTTGTTCACGGATAATTTGTTGTAGCGCAGATGAAAGAAGGGTGTTCCCGGCAAACTCTTTGCAAAGGCTATCAATTTACTTCGAGCATGTCGGGTGGCGGATGAGTAGTCATCAGATATTGCTATGTCTTGTCCTTTTAGTTCATTACGTACGGAAAACACTTTTTCTTTTATTTTGTAGTGGCTGAAATTTGCAATGATGGGGCGCATTTGTTAGGCGAGTACGAACCGAGACGATGAGCGCGTTCAATTGCCATATCAGGCAAGTTGACGTGAAGATGTTAGCGTGTTGACGATAAAGGCTTCAGATTCCTCCCAAGATTCCCGATAATCAGGGAAACCGTGAAAAATTACACTATTTCTTCGCGATCTGTCCTCCAGGTCATTAAAACGAGATTTCACAGAATCAAGCAGAGCGTTGCAGGATTCCTAAGATTTCTGGAAACCTGAAACCTGCTCTTCAAATTCGTCAAAGCACTTTGTTTTTCCTTCAAGGGTGTCAAGTCTTCCTTGGATGCAGCCAATCTTAGTTTCGATGTTTTTTGGCTAGCCTTGATCGCTTAAACATCGGCAACCAATTCTGTTTGACACTTAGAGGACTGAACATATCGCATTTGAATATCCTTAAGAATTTTGAAAAGAACGGCCATCTGTTCCGAGGGTTCATCGAGTAATGTCAGTGTTTCAAGGTGAGATTCTGAGCGGGTGTTAGGTCCAGGATTGGATTCGATGTCGCCACAGCAAAGTAAGAGCTGGGACATACGAAAACACTCGCAAATAATTTCAGAAAACACTTGTGGGCACGGGAGCAGCAACAAGAAGATATCATCGCTTCTTTTAGCATACAAGGGAAAGGGCTTACATACCTGCGAAGTGCAGACAGACGGAATGTAGGCCATGTTGCTGTTGCTACTCCGGTGCCCACTGAAGACGGTGTCGCACGGCAAGAAATCAAATAGGCGCTGGGTGTCGACGTCATCGTACGTGACGTATATGCGCCGTAGGATGGACGCATCTGTCTGGGTGGATGCAGCGGGGCGTAGATATTGGGACCGGCGGGGTGATTCGGCGATGCCACACAATCTGAACGGCTTGGTGAAGGCACTGTAGCAAGCGCTGACCAAGCATAAAAGACGTCAGGAACGCCTGCGAAGTGCATAGAGACGGAATGTAGGCCATGTTGCTGTTGCTACTCTGGTGCCCGCACGCTTGATGCGAGGAAGGTTTGACAGCTTTTGTATTTGCCCTCAATGATTACTTTGACGGCGTTATTCTAAAGAGTGCTTTCGCTGGGCTTCGACTAGAAGGGTGACTTGCGCGGGCTTCGACCAGGAGGAAGGCCTAGGTGGAGATTGCCGGCTCCACTCGCGCGTGGCTCACAAGGACAACGCTATTATTTTCGCCAAACGCCGCTGGCGCTGTTATGTTATCGCAGTAAATTAAAGAAAATGGAGTTATAGCAGCTTTTAGTGAATGTTGCCTGGTAATTTCAATAATTAATACACTTAACGTATTACCTATTGAAGGAAAAGGAGCCGTAGATTCGATAATAAATACTAAAAATCTTGAACTTTTGCAGTATAAAACACATAGAAATTTTCATAACTATAAAGATTTCATTGGCGAGAAACGGCTTTGGGAAGAAAAGTAAGCGTGACACTGAATTAATCATTACTTGCGGTATAGCGAGAGCATTGAGCCCCATTGTGCGGCCTATGCTACCGCCCACGGCACATAACAATCCTCAGTGTTCTTTTCTTTTCTTACGTGTAGATCTTTATTAACCGTCCTCCTTTTTCGGTTCTGTTCGAGGCAGTCATGGTACACAACATATGCGTTTTACAGATTATTTAAGAAGTGTATTTTGTCCGATACGCTGAGCTCTTCAGGCAAGTAGTAAAAGTTTACAGAATGCTTGGCTTCCTCTCCCGGGAAACTTTTATCGTCGTCATCCGGGACCTTTCCTCGTGGACATCTAAGCCGGCGTAATAAGGCAATAAGGCCGGTGAGTGCCGGGTGGCTTATACCGCACAATGGTGTTTTCAAGTAATTCCATTGTGCAGCCTGCACGATAAGCAGATGGACGCTTCACACTCGCGAGTCTGCATGGTGTCTTAACTTCTGAAGCACAGACCTCGCTTCCTGCCAGGCAATGTGCGTGAACCAGTCCAGTGACGTTACTCCTAGATCCAGTTGGCTTTCTGTTTTCTGGTGACGTCACTGCAGATATGGGGACGTAAGGTTCATCCGGAAATTGGGATTGCTTTGCTTCTTTCTTGTGACAGACGACGTCACTGCCCGGCGGCCAATCCGGCTGCCCTACAGTGTGACAACGGCGATCGCCGGATTTTGGCTCCAACGAGGCTTCAGTGCAAGCGAATGAAACCTTTAGTCTGGGGAGTTTTCCAGCCTCTCCACAAAGTGCCACAATAAGTGGGGAATTCTTAAGTCCGATATCGGCAGCCCATGTGCCACAATGTCGCCTCTGCGAAGTGGACCCGCAGTGGGTCTTCGTTGCGGCCCAGTGGTCATTCCGACCGATCCCAATGCGGACCTCTGATGGAAGCACACGCGGTACTCTCCTTATTCATCCAAATCAGAACCGCCGTCCAACATAATTCTTAGTCGTACTTATGATAGTTCTGGACACCGCCTCAGGAGTAACGTTTTATAGCGATACGATTGCTACTCTAGTGCCATCCCCCAGAAATCTGATGTCTGTCATTGTTAACTACTACAGTTATGACTGCTCTGTTGAATAACAAACAGCACTCGCCACTAGACTGTCAACCTAACGTCAACCTAACCGTGACCCATACAAGCTAGGGGACGGCACATTCACATAGAGTCGTGGTCGATCAACCTATACACCCTATCCACCCCACCTCCACCATCCAACAGTGCATTAACCTTCACATATTTTCAGCCTCCATGAAAATGATGCAGCGCAGGTGTGGCCTCGGCTTGTGTCAATGCAGCAGAAAAACACACAAACAGTGCTTTGAAAACCGACTAACCGCATAACCTCGTCTTATCATCTGGGAATATGTCTTCACCATGTCCAACCCTTGATGTACCGACATGCGACGAATGGAGGTTCTACAGAGCCATGCCCAATATGGACTTGCTTAGTTTTCATGGTGATTATTTTAGTCGCTGCCCAAGCCCAGTTGCTCCCACGGGATGCTCAGGGTTCTAACGTGATGCATTAGCCTTGACTTCTCAGCCCATTTCAAGAGGCCGCCTTAACTTCTTTTTTTGCGCTCTACCAAAGTTGTCCCGTGCACTGTGCGATGTGAGCGCACTATAAAGAACCTCCGCTGGTCGAAATTTTCGTAGCCCTTTCGTACGGCGTCAATTTAACCCAACTTTAATCTTGCCATGTTTATAAAGCCACTCTTAACAGTACAATGCTGCAGTATTGAAGAAGAGACGCTACTAAAAAATTTGCAGTAGAGTTTAATCTCTTACAGGAATAACCTATGTTTGCACAACGATTCCAAGAGTGGAAGATAATTTTGAGTTTGGATACTCAATACACATATTTGACTTCATGTGGTTAAAAAAATCGTTTCATTTATCGTTTCGAAATCGTTTCATTAGGTTGATTAATTATTTTTGCCTTCGATCAGCAGACGTTGGCCTATGCTTTGTGATTTTTCAAGACAAAGAGTTCAGAGCAATTATTAAGATTTTTCCTCTCGGCAAATTGTCTACATATAAAAAACCACGGAGTCAAATTTAACTAAGAAAGAAAATTTTATACCCTCGTCCTCATAATCACTTTGCACTCGAGCAGACGGGCATTGTAAGCCACTATTCTGTGTGTTTTCTCTCTGCACTTGCTACTGAATAATGATGAATTGCTGGCCCCATAAACCAATAGATTGGGGCACCCGAGTGTATGCCAGGGTAATAATTTCTTTGCAGTTGGCACTGCACGAATAATAAATCTGCTATTCATAAACTGAGTAAAGCTTCTCTAGTGGACACTATGGCATATCCCCGTAGCTCCACTGAAGGCTAATTTTGTGCGCACCAATAAGTCAAAACTGATCGGAAGAGCAACATTTGTGCTTTTCGACCGGCAGCGCAGCAGAACAGACTCTGAGCGCTTTTCTACAGCACTGAAACGTGTAAACAATAGTTACTCCAAAGCAGTAGAATTTTCCGCGAAATCAAACTCTTGGTAAGTACTTGAGATATTTGCTTTGTTTTTACTTCATTTGTATCAGAATACCTTCGGTGAAGTATTCTCAAAATACTGCAAACTACACTTTCTCAGTTGTATAAGACACGGCTATTAATTTAAAACTTTTGCTACTCCGTCCTATGCAACAGTATATCTTATATGCAATTTTCTCAGCATTTTTGAGTTTGGAAGTATTTCGCGTTAATTTTCAGGCTTGTTTCACCATTCAGAATAGGCGGCAGCAAGTATTGCGCTAGAGGCGTTATAAAAATAGCCATATGGAGTTCAAAAGAAAAGTGTCGCTGTCATTTACGCGGTATTCACAAGGTGTTATGTCAATACGGGATCTCTCCTGCACTACGTTCCTAGGTGAACTTTTTCGCGGAACGGTGGAGTGACAACTTCCGCGATTACGATCCTTATGGCCATCTCAGAGACAGCAAGCATGAATGCTATCAAATGCCAAAATATGGCGACATCCGCTCTTCTCCCACACTGCATATTGTAGCGAGTTACCCCTTTCAACATTGTTTGCGGCGTATATGGCAGATATTGCGTGCGTGTTTGTGCGTGTCAACTGCAGCATGCCACAGGAGTCGAGCATGAGCTACGCAGCAAAATCCTACGAGGAATATTCTCACAGGCACGGAGCATTTCCCGATCTGCCGCTAAAGCTTTTCTATTCAAATGAAATTTTCCTAACTGAGTAAATGGAGGTGCGCCTTATACAATGGTGCTTCTTATATACAAACCTTTTAGTGAAAAGCCTCCATTTATATGATGCGTGTTATACATAGGTGCGTCTATTGAACTGGAAAATGCGTAAGTTACCGGAATGCATAATATTGCGCTTGTTCTTCGCTTACTGTTATTGAGAAGTCTATTCATGGCTAGCGCTGCATTAGGCTTAAAGAGCTCCGTATGCGTACTTGAATTTAACTGATACTTCATAACTATCAGTTAAACTCATCAGTCAAACTTATAGTCTAACTGATAGTGCTTAATGTTATAAAATATTTACTCGCAATAGAGGCCTATTCAATGGTGTGACCAGATTAATGTGCGACCTGTGACAAAGACGAGAACTACTGATCGCTGCTAGAGAATCAATCTGTATCAATATGTATTTGTAAGACTCAAATACAGCACTAGCTGTTAGGTTTAATGTGTTTCTGCAGTTGGAAAAGTTTGGTTCACTTAACCGCTGATACGCTTTCTGGCATTACAAGCCCGGTTTATCGCCTTGTGGCACTAACAACTTCATCAATGCATATTTTAATGTTGTGTAGTTGTCTTTAGTTCATCATCAAATGTTCATTCCCGTGACATATGCATATAGTAGAGTTGGGTATTTCTGCAGTCTAATTGAAAAGAAATTTATGAATTGGTTATTGTAGTAACACATGAGGAATGTCTTGTTTACGAGTTATGCCCAATGCCTTTGAGGACGGCGTTTGGTGTAGGGTCGCATTAACACTTCTTCTTCATCCTGGTTCTTGGTAAATAAATTTATGGTTACTTTTTATGGTTACGTGGGCACGTTGTGAGCAAATAGGTATCAAATCCAATATTGCGCTTCTAGGTAGTAACTGCAATGAGTTGATGAATTGTTAGACAATCAGGGCCGGAAAACAAAGAATAAAAGAACTTTGTCTGCGAGCGCAGATTCCAGCGAGGATGAGGTGCGAGGGGCGGCGGAGTTTAAAAAGATGGCGGTACTTTCAGCGTCACGGCACTTTGGACCTGACAGGGGCAAATCAGCAGTCGCATGCTACTATTCTCTCAATTTTGCGCTGTCCTATCCTCTCTCGCAAAATGGTCTTTTCTTCCTTCTTGACTGTTCTTTTTCTCTTGAATGTTTAGGTTAAGGTTGCATGAAGTATCTGCCGATGATTGCAGATATTCGCTTAAAACCGCGAAGTACACTTGTTCCGCAGGACCTCAATTTTCGAGTCCCGTTCCTTTGCTGAGCGCCATGGTGGGTGGCTGCACCGCAACCGAAGAAAATATAAGTTTAATTGCTGCCGCTTATACAGCGTATGACTTTATCGTCGCCATAGAAGCAGTATTACTAATTTGTAGTAGTCGTCTTTTAGCCCCCAAATCAGTCTTCCCCAGTGCAGGGTAGCCAACCGGAACCCCTTTCTGGTTAACATCCCTGTCTTTCCCTCCTCCTCTTTATCTATCTATCTATATCTGTAGTAGTCATCGGCGTAACCAATGGGTGCGTTGCTATAACAACCATTCGAAAGTGGGTTACCATTGAAGGACGATTACTTGAGTGGAGGAATGTCTTACCATTGCGTGGTTCACACAGGAACCGATTCAATCGCATGTGGTTACCGCGGAAAGTAGATGGTATCGGGACCGCGGAAGAATCTAAAAAGAAAAGATGGTTACTGTCGAAGGACGGGGATGCGACTTCAGGGGAAGGATCCGTGCTGGTGTGTGCCTCCTATGGTAACCATACGGAGGGTAGTTAACGTGGAAAGAGAACGGTATCAAGAGAGCAACGTAGAAGGAGGATGACATGATGAGAGGGGAGGAATCCCCAACCGTACAATTGTGATCGGTACAGTCAAAGCAAACTGTGCAAAAATCCTCAGTCGGCTGAACCCGTTAGTAGTTGCCACTGAAATTACCGCGGGGGGGTATTTGCCTTGTAAGCAGTTGCTACTTCTGCCGGCGGCGCGCTGCGCAACACCTGCAACCGCTGTGCGCATGCGCCGTGTCGAGGTGGACGAAGGTGAAGGAGGAACGCCCAGCGAAACGGAGCGGCGAAAGACCGACTTTGCAATTAGACTGAGGGAGTTCCGCTCGGCCAGATGTAGCTATCGCGTCATTCCAGATTTAACCACAGCTAAACCACAGCCATTTTATAATTTATTAACACTTGAGGCCGCTGTGAGGGTATTGCATGAGACACTACATACAACAAATATACATAGAAAAAAGCCTTATATTACCTACATATTATTGATTACATCCAAATATACATATATTGCACTTATTTGCTCCCTCCAACAGTGCAGACCTTTTCATGTGCATGAACACTATTGAAACTAGTAGGTCCGCAGTTGCAGCTGATTTTTATACAGCGACGATTAAGCATGTTTTTCCTCTATTGCGCTCGGTCATTGCGCATATCAATATTCTTATTCGTCTACAGTTTTATTTACAATGTGACTCTAGACTTATAGAATGACATTAGTTTTCAAAAGTGGCGAGAAATTTTTGAATAATAACTGCCTTACGATGTTTATAATGCTGGTAATATGAACAAGCAATAAAGAAGCTACGCTAGCTGCGGCGCTATTATTTTTAATAAACATTCCCAGCATTTATTTTCAGCGTCGTTTTGGAGAGAAATTATGCACGTAAACAGCAGTGCTGACGCATAACTAAATAGCGATTGGCAAGTTTCAAAAGAACGGGATGGTTGCAGGCACGTATAGAAAATTTATTGAAGGTCTTTATTCCAAAGACCACCGCATTTTTCACGAAATTCAATACTGCGGTGTCCACCTGAGAGCTCATCACGTTGAGAATATCTCCCATAGAGTACAGTCTGTAGATTATAATTCATTTTCTCGAATGCAAAATTTCTGTGCTCTAAATGCACTGAAGACTTGAGTAACGCAAAGATTGTAATCAATAATCGTGGGAAGAGAAAATAACTTTAATATCCAACAGAGAAGGTGATATCAAGGCTGAAAAATTCATTTTTAAGCCATGGCTCTGGCGTCATAATTTTAAATCATTCATTGGAAGGATTACACTGATTATGTTAAATCAAAAATATACTCATCTGAAGGCGTTTTCACGAGTGCGCGGCATGCTTACCGCTATGTTTAGGATTTGAATTTAACCAGTTAGCGGCGTTGATTACAGTAATGCGGTAGCATTTGGGCCACTACTGGTATTTGACACTTTCTCAAGATAAGCCTTCAAATACATCAGTGAGATACATAGCTGGTGCACCTAATTGTTCCCCCGCAAGTGACCACTTTTACATGTTAGAAATTCCGCCGGTGGTAGCCTTCCACAATTAGAAACATTTAATGCATTGCAAATCTGCAAGATGAGATGGAAATTATTTTGATTGTTTGGTAGAACGTGCAAAAACATTCCTAACTACGCAAAGGAAATAGGTTACGGCTCACACCGAGAGCACATATCTCCGAACAATTTTCGTCATAATCAGCATGGTCTACAAAGACCACAGCATTTTTCACTAAATTCAATACTGCGGTGTCCACCTGAGAGCTCATCACGTTGAAAATATCTCCCATAGAGTACACTGTCTGTAGATTATAATTCATTTTCTCGAATGCAAAACTTCTGTGCTGTAAATGCACTGAAGACTTCAGTAACGCAAAGATTGTAATCAATAATCACGGGAAGAGAAAATAGAATTCTAATATCCAACAGAGAAGGTGATATCAAGACTGAAAAATTCATTTTAAGCCATGGCTCTGGCGTCATAATTTTAAATCATTCATTGGAAGGATTACGCTGATTATGTTAAATCAAAAATATACTCATCTGAAAGCGTTTTCACGAGTGCGCGGCATTCTTACCGCTATGTTTAACATTTGAATTTAACCAGTTAGCTGTGTTGACTACAGTAATGCGGTAGCATTTGGGCCACTACTGGTGTTTGACACTTTCTCAAGATAAGCCTTCAAAGACATCAGTGAGATACATAGCTGGTGCACTTAATTGATCCCCCGCGAGTGACTACTTTTACATGTTAGACATTCCTCCAGTGGCAGCCTTTCACAATTAGAAACATTTAATGCATTGCAAATCTGCAAGATGAGATGGAAATTATTTTGATTGTTTGGTAGAACGTGCAAAAACACTCCTAACTACGCAAAGGAAATAGGTTACGGCTCACACCGAGAGCACATATCTCCGAACAATTTTCGTCATAATCAGCATGATCTACTAAACAAGTTAAATTAAAACTGTTTTATACTTTTCAGTATTCAAATAGTGTTAATGAGGAATCTTCAGCAGGTTGACATCGTGATCCTGCTCGCATGCTGCAAAATAGTCAGTTTTATTTAGTGTGGCGTGTTGCTGCTTTATTTTGTGGTGCGACGAATAGCTTTACTTTTCCCTTATCATTCTTGTTTCCTTAGTTCTTTCTTTTTTCTTTGTGGGGAAAGCGATATTTTTCTTTAGCGGTACTTTGCTTTACTGACAGCCGCCGAGGCGTCTCAGTGGTTATGGCGCTCTGCTGCTGACGTAAAAGATGCGAGTTAGATCCTCGCGGCGGCGGTCGCAGTCTGCTGGAGCCGCAACGCTTGAGGCCCGTGTACAGCGCGACTTCAGTGCACGGTAAAGAACGCCAGGTAGTCGAAATTTCCGATGCACTTCATTATGGCGTCTCATATAGCGTGAGTTGCTTTGAAACGCTAAACGCCATGGAACAAAGAAAAAACAAGCTTTACTGTCAAGTTTAAAAATTGTTCGGTCTATCTTGAAAGCTTGTGAGCTTTTATTCTGGTCTGCTTTTTTATTTTACAGAATACAAGAGATTCATTGACCGATATATACGTCGCAAGCTCTTATCGGTTTCTTCTTCTTGGTTCCTCAGTGACGTCTGCTGAGCAGATATTGTTAACACGCCATCATGCCGGTAAGCAATTACAGTATGTCTCATGTCTTTAATATATATTTCTTTGTGACACTTAAATATAGAGAAAAAAATACCTGACTGTCATTGACCGAATTACGCTGTTTGTTCTAGTTTAAAGGATTTGTGCCTTCATGAGATGATTTTAAGTGTTTCGCTTCAAGCCATGCCAAAAAGTGAACATCGCATACAGCTATCAACAGGTGCGCTCTGCGCCTATGTTTCGTTGAGCAGAAAGCGATGAATCGCTAGTGAGCAACAATAGCCATATTTGTAGACCTAAGATCGTTGTGTAAGAGCCTCTTTACATTACTCTGAACTACAAAGCTTGAAAATTCTTGGCATCTGCAGAGAACATCGCACTGAGATTATTTTCCGTGCCGGTGCAGAGTATTTTCCACACCTTGATAGCTGGGTCTTTTAACTGCAATCGTAAAAAGGAAGGCAAAGTAAAAATTGGCTGGCGTTCAGGTGCAATAAGCTGGGTAAGCAGAATGTGCTTTTACAATGATGCTGTGGTGTAGGATTCATTACCATTTGACGCTTTTCGCCTTTGCTGCATCTCTTAAAGCTCCGGCAAATATTTCCGCTTTACTTTGCTGGTCTTTTGTTGCTCACTAATGTCTTCATGCTTGAATTGGGCTCTCTTGGCACGTCGCCTATTAATCGATGACATTATTGATCGGAAAATGATTTTTCAGTCTTTTTATATTATTTGCATTCAACACATGTTGGTTTACTTGTGTGCCTTGTTGGATCAGCACATCGCACAATCTCGCTGACGTGACCAAGTGACGCCCGCCCGCATTCTGCACCTTTTTCCCTCTCTCCGCACTCCCTGCTTTATTGAGGCATCACTACGGCTGCTTCTGCATTTCCGTCAATGCACATTTTCCCTCTCCCCTAACTTTGACTGGTGGTTTTCCCGCACGATTCACTGTGGGCGGCGGACATTCTCCGCGGCGGGTGCAGAGGGGCGCACGCTGGCATTTGTACCCAGTACCACTCATACTACTTCTAGAGCAAAATATTTAACTTTTGTTATCCTTTAGTTTTTCTGACCATAAAATATCGACAGGTTGCAGAGAAAACGCGTGGTGTGGTGCAGCCTACGAAACACGTTTTAACGTTGCAAATACTCCAGTGTTTGTGACTTGAAAAATCAAATACATCGCTACAGGCTGAGCCCCATTGCACCTAGGTTCCGCAGATACCCCTACGAAAGGAAAAAAATTACTTGTAATCCTCGTACGCCATTTTTGCAGCTGCTCACAGAGGGGGCTTATCCTAGAAACGTAGTTGCCAAGCAGAAGGAAATACTGGCGCGGAGAGGGTACCATGTGATATTTGACGTAAGTATTTATTCATTTGTTCATTATCCCTATCGATTCTCAGAGTTATGCTTTTAATGGACCGAATTTTCTAAACACGCAAACAAACACACAAAAACTATTGGAGACGTATTTATCTCTGCAGGAGCTGTATTGAAATTTGCTAGGCGCCTCATTTTATCATTACATGTCAAAATGAAATTACTATACCAGCCAGCACCTCTTTACGAGATTATTTTTCATCCTGCATTCGCGAAGTTTCATTCTTTCCATCATGTGCCAACTAAGCCAATTAAGCGCTTTATTGCCGCTAGGGATTACTTCCCGGATCCATCGATCACTTTCCGGAACTTATATAGGAGCTGAATCAGAGTTCTATATAAACGTTCATTTCAATCTATTAGCAGGGCGCCATACGGTGGGTTAGGCCACAGTAGACCATCGCCGTTTAACACAGAGAGAGTACCTCTTACAGTTATCATCAAATTTCGGCGCACGTCATTGCCTGTGGGACACCTAGCATCGCAGTCATGCGTGACTAATAATTTCTAAAGGGCACACGTGAATCAGTGACTATTCTCTGTTTATTTCCTGATTCCCTGTGGTCGCTCTGTGGCTACGCTTCTTTCGCAACTCAGCACAAGACGGGCTTTGTGTGTCCCCGCAGCCTTTCGTATTTTTGGGAAGCAAAACAAAACGCCCCTTTTCTTTCTCCACTTTGTGAATATAACAAAAGGTCATGGGTAGTAAAAGGTAGCCTTGAGGCTTGCAATGTGGCGTGTTTAAGGGCAGCTATGCAACTCTGACTCGTGAAAGTAAAACACAGTTAAGAAGTGTTTTTTGTGAGAGATACCGTTCATTGTATTCTCATATAGACCAAGCTTCTCGGGATTAGCCTAGGAACAGTCGGAGGTCTCTTAAAAGATCGGGTCATTGACAGAAGTTGTTATGTCCCGCATTTGTTCGCATCTTACCTGAAGCCGCCGTGAGCCGGACAGTACACGTGAAGGAATGACTATATTTTTCGAAGGTCAAATATTATTTGGATGAGGTAAAAAGATTACTTGCGTGCAGCCTAGTGAAATGCAGGGCAAAATTATGTGTGAAACAGTGTTTCGAGAGGTCTATCAATGCAAACTTCGCCCTTACCGTATTTGCTGCCTTAGTCAACTCGACTTTATCATTTCGCACATGTGTAGAGCTGGACAAACTCGGCGAGATTCAAACCACAGTCAAAAAATCCTGCCACTGGTGACTGCCATTCTCAGTGCCTAACCTCCGAGATTAACGTGTGATAGTTGTTGGCGACAGAGCAGACGCTGCATTGGCGCCACAACGTGCTGGTCAAAACCCCGCCCAGCACCTCTACCCTCCGCCTCAAAGCTCGACGCCTCCCCCCTGTTCCTCTGGCCAAATAAACTTGAAGAACTGTTTCGAGCGTGCACACGGTGGCTGTATAGCTACTTTATTCTTCATGTACTGCAGCAAAAGCAGGCTAGAGATATGGTATAAATATTACTACTTCGTTATTACCGTTCGGTACATCCCGATGATTGCAAAATATACTATACCGAAAACATAGCGGAATAGTACACAATTGTAAACTCCCTGTTAATTATTCAAAGTTCAGGCATTAAGTGTTCAGAAGACTGGACACTAAAACTTTAGCACCGTCACTTAAGTGGTGCCAAAAATTTAAGCAAAAGGAAGGTGGTTGACTTTGTACGAGAAGTAGGCGCGACGGCGATTATTTCACGCTGTCACGCAACACGCATTAGGGGACCTGGTTTCAGAGTCCCACTGACGTGCTGCCGAACACTATGACGCACGTTTTTTACGACATCTCGGCAGTTAGCAAAAGTGTCGTTGTTTTTTTATTCGCCAAAAATTTGTTCTTGATGACTAGCGCCAAAGAAGACCACTGCTTATGAAAAAGGCAAGGGAGCCCATAGACGAATAATGACCTAACAACTGTCGAAAGAGAGACGGCAAAGAATAAAAACAGAACACTGCGGCGTAACAAAATTTGTTTTCGCAGCGTAGAACTTTCCATAATTAAATGTCTGAAAGCACTGTCATCAACACTGTAAATCGAACCGAAGTACATGAATATATTCCGCAGTGTAAATTTACCTTAATTGTTCCAATATATTCAATCAATTGCTAGAGAGCTTTCGCCTGCATTACCCCTATCATTAGGCAGACATCATGGCACATTGGTGCTAGTACCTTACAACGCTAACTTCTAATATAACAGCAATAATCAATATACGTTCCAAAAAGAATTCTTATCACCTGGCCGAAATAATCATAACCTGCACTCCAGTCCAGTCAAATATGGGAATCTGCAGGGCTGCGAACGGGGGCCAAGTTTGGGTGTAGCATTGCTGTACTTTGATTTCTTTTCAGAATGAGTGTCTTGGTTTCAAAATGTTGCCACACACCATGCTCCCGCTCTCACATGCCAAACACCACCATACTGCGCGGGCATTACTGAAACCACTCCCAGCTTTCATACATGATGAGTGTTGCAGGAACTTGCAATTTCACTCACGCGAGCGACCGCCGCGGTACAGCAAGAAGCGCACGTTTTATGGGCAGCAGCTTACCAGATGGCCATTATGTCATGAATGCGGTGACTGGAAGAGTTGTCGCGTCGTATAACCGTGCGGAAGAAATGGGTGACATTTTCACTGCGAAATGCGTACACTTCAGCGGTAAAAACTCAAGAAGAGCATAAAAACTTGACGCCTTACATCACAGCTATTGCTGCCGTGCCTTTGCGCTCAAACGCGTCACCATCGTATTGCATCTCTGAAACAGTTTTTGAGAAAACCTTGGTGAGAAACTCGCTCCCCCCCCCCCCCCCTCTGCCCGTTATTCCTTACCACATTGTTATTTATCCCACAGGCTCCATGCAAAATCACAGATGGTTTCGAAAAAAAGACTCCTTGCGAAGTGAAAGACAAGCTGTCGGTGCACTTGTTCCTGCTCCAGAAACCTTTGACCTATGGCAGACGGTGAGTTCAAAGATATTGTACTTAAAAGATTTTTGCGCAGACTTTAAATTATATGTGTTGGCGTGAGACCATAAATAACATGAAGAGGAAAAGGCTACGATCGCTTCGCAGCCAGTGTGTGCTTAAATAGCTAAATGAGCTAAATAGATTACTAGCTTAATTAGCTAAATGCGAGCATAAGAGCGTAGGAGAGAGATAACGGGATCCATTAGGATCGTTTTACACACAATAACTATTATTATAGCATAAGATAGTTCCTACTAAAACAGCCCTCCCTTGATGATGACTGCGTTCACAAATTTGGCTTCGTTGATGCTTTGGTTAAAGAGAAAGTAGAGGAATTTATGATATCGCTGCAGAACAGATATTTGGCTTTTACTAGGGATTTAATGTTCAAAACATGAACGATAACAATAATAACTACCATAACCGAATGCGCAATTGAAGTAGATGTTTAGTTGGTTCAACAGAATACCGCAATGTATCTAAGGAGGGCACAGGCCTAATTAATAACCGCCAAAGGTAAAGGCGCCTGAGCCCAAACAGAGAATAGAAATGGCATAGCTCTCAAAGTAAATATGGGCAAGGTAGACGACGTAAATAAGTTGAATACGCTGAGAATCGAGCATAGTATAAGGAACGAAGGTAGCTTACCGCGGTTAAGAGGAAAGTAGGCATACGCTTAAGCAGCTCTATTCGTAAGAGAAAAAGAGGACCCGGTCATTAGCAACATATATAAGGTATATAGCATAGCCAGAGTTCTTCATGAATCTGTGCAGTAACCGGTGTAATCAGGATGTAAATAAGGAGGCAGTAGCGAATAGCAATAAAACATCCCGTCAGTAACGAAGGCGTAATTAAAGAAAGCTTAAGGAGCAATGAAAAGGGGGAGAGCAGCACCTAAAAATCAGGTAACAGCAGATATGTTGACGGACGGAGGGGAGATTGTGCTAGAAAAACTAGCCACTACGTTTACGCAATGCCTTATGAACTCGAGCGTAGCAGAAGCTTGGAAGAACGCTAAAATAATATTGATACATGCCACTGTGGGAGAAGAAGAAACAGTGCCTGCATCCGTGGAGAAAGAAGATGTTTCTTTCCCGCTCGTGCGCTCGGACCACAGTACGACATTGCAACAATACAGGCATTGTGTACTATTATGCACATTAAGCAATTGTCCCGTCTTCGATCTCCAAGTTAACTGGGCCCCTTTCCTTCCCTCTTCCAATCTATCAGACTACATACTATTGCCACTCCTTTTCCCGTCAAAACTTTCCTGTATCCAGTAATTAACCGCCTGTGTCTTGGCCACTCCCCCGTAGTCGGTATGTTCCAGCAACGTCTGAGGCCTTCCTTCCTTCCACTTAAGCACCGCCACAGTTTTACGTCTCGTCTCCGTAGGTTATCCTTCGAATTGCTCGTAACATTTGGTGGAGCAACGCTGGGTAAAGCTTCCCGACTACCGCACTCCGCACACCATCACAACGGACCTCACACCTATCCACCAGCGACCCAGCCGCCGTATCCGCGGAGAGTCGCCTGAATTTGGGCCCCTTCCCCCGCCCAAAAGAACTACGCAGCCTCGGGAACCGAGTCTAACTGACATGGCCACTGACACCGGGTCCCCGGCGATGACCCAGCCTAGCCCGGTAAGTCCAACTGTCATGGCCACTGACCCCCGGCTCCTGGCACCGATCCTTTGCCACCCACCGCGAACACCGTCATCTTTTCACGGTGACGTTTTCGAAGACGTTGAGGATTGGCTGGAGACCTTCGAGCGGGTCGCCCGCTGCAAAGGCTGGAGCAACGAGCGCAAGCTCCACAACGTATATTTTGCTCTGAAAGAATCTGCCCGGACATGGTTTGAAAACCTCGAGACTACCCTTCGCACCTGGGAGACGTTTTGCCAGAATCTCCTGGCTACATTCCCCAACGACGACCGCCTGGAGAAGGCTGAAGCTGCTCTGCACTCCCGAAATTAGCGCACGAATGAAAGTGTGCGCATGTACATCGAGGACATGGCCCGTCTATTCAAGCGCGCCGATCCCAACATAACTGAGGAGAAGAAGCTTCGCCATCTGATGCGACGGTTTAAGCAGGAGCTCTTTGCAGGCCTCGTACGCAGCCCACCCCGCACAGTAGCGGAATTTCTCACCGAGGCGACCACCATGGAGACGACGCTCCAACAACGGGCCCGACATTACAATCGGGACATTAACAGCATTGTGCCCGAAACATTTTCGTCGTGCCTAGGCGGGAGTACAGACATATTGCGCGAACTGATTAGGTCAGTTGTTCAGGAGGAACTGCATCGATTCCGTCTGCCTCAGGTTGCGCCTAGGCCCCTGGCAGCGCTGACAAAAGTGCGACAGGTTGCGCAGGCGCCTCCTGTTCCCGAAGCGCCGCCCCAGTTCGATGCCCGACCCACAATTACATCCGTTGTACGTCGCTCGGCTGGCTGTGGTCCCGCTACTCCGACACCTGCCATGAGCAGCATTGGCACATGTCACGCAACCGCACCTGGCTCCGCTGTTCCCTCGACGCCTGCTGTCAGTAGCATCACCCCATATTATGCAACTGCCCCTGATACAGCTCAGCCACGTCCTCGGAAGTCAGATTTGTGGCGTACACCGGACCGTAGGCCTCTGTGCTACCACTGTGGGCAGCCCGGTCATCTCTACCGAGCCTGTCCGTACCACCAAGTGGGTCTTCGCTGTTTCCGTCCTGATGCACCTTGTCCTCAGAACGGTGAACGACTGCCTGAGATAACGGAGCACCTCTGGGTGCGCCAGAACCATGTTTACTCTGGAAGGCGCGAGTCACGTTTGCCTTCGCCTCTCCGCTATCGTGCGTCCAGCACCGGCCGCCAGAGTAGTTTCGCTGGCCGTCGCTCGCCCAGCCCTCGTCAGGAAAACTAACACCAGCGACCTCAGCAGGCAAGGCCGCTGACGGCGAGATGTGTCAAGATCCTGCATCCAAGACCCATAGAGCCGACGATACCTGGACAGAGAGAGGCAGCGACAGTACTCGATACGCTGCATCCGATTTGCGGGTGACAATTGATGGCACTGACGTTACCGCGCTGCTCGATACCGGTGCTGATTATTCCGTTATGAGCCGTGCCTATGCTGGAGACCTTAAAAAGGTTCTGACACCATGGACGGGGACCCCCATGCGCACCGCTGGTGGCCACTTAATTTCCCTTGTTGGCAAGTGCACGGCTAGGGTTGGAATTTGCGGTTTCACGTACGTTGGTCGTGCCCTCTGGGTGTCCAGACTGGGTATCGACTTTCTTCAGGCGAACGGGGCTCAGATTTACTTTACGGACGCACGTGTGACGTTCTCGACCAAACAGGCCATGACCCGCTTTGACTCCTAAGATCCTGGCAGCAACGCTCTGCGCATTGTCCAGAATGACGTCACGGTGCCGCCGCGGTGCAGTGTCCTGGTGCTCGTGCTGAACGACCTATTCCACGACTACGAGGGCCTGGCAGATGGCCATACTCCACTGCGGGGCCTTGAGCGGGGCCTTGTTTTTGCCCGAGGTCTCGTCCAACTTCGTGACAGCCGTACCAACGTCCTCCTGACCAAGTTTTTCAAAGAATATTACCACCTCGTCAGAGGCATCGCAATTGCCTTCCTTCACGACGTTGCTGAGGTCCCAGGTTTGTGCACCGTGAGAGGACCCACTCCAGAGAATGCTGGCCCACACCACGCTCTTCAGTCAGTCAAAATAAATCCGGCCTTGCCATCTGTTCAGAAGGATCTTCTGTCGGACCTCTTGGCAGACTTTGCGGACTGTTTCGCTACGTGTTCGCACTCCACTCGCAAAGCAGCGTATCATCACTGATGCGACTACGCGACCCGTCTGCCAGCGCCTCTACCGTGTTTCGCCGAAGGAGCGAGAAGCCATTCAAAATCAAGTTTCCGAAATGCTTGCGGTCGATGTCATTCAGTCATCCACCAGCCCAAGGGCAGCGCCTGTGGTTGTTGGCAAAAAAAAGGACAACACTCTGTGTTTCTGTGTGGACTATCGAAAACTTATTAACGTGAACAAAAAGGGCGTTTACCCACTGCCCAGGATAGACGACGCGCTCGACCGATTTCGGGACACCCGATACTTCTCGTTCTTAGATCTTAAAAGTGGGTACTGGCAGATCAAAGTGGACGAAAGAGACACCTTTCGTGACGCCCGACGGCCTCTATGAGGTTAAGGTGCTCCCATTTAGTCTGTGGTCAGCACCGGCCACATTCCAACGCATGATGGACACCGTTCTGTCCGGCTTGAAGTGGAAGTCCTGCCTGGTGTACCTGGACGATGTCGTTATATTTTCGACCACGTTTGACCAACACTTCGAGAGGTTGCGCATGGTGCTACAAGCCCTGAAATCCGCACAACTCACCATCAAAGCCGAGAAATGCAATTTTGGCTTTGAAGGACTTCGCTTTCTTGCTCACGTTGTCAGCGCACAAAGTGTTCGCCCGGACCCAGACAAGACCGCTGCCGTCTCAGGTTTTCCACGCCCAAGTGACAAGAAGGCCGTTCGCGGTTTTTGGGTCTGTGGTTGTATTATCGGCGCTTTCTTCAAGCCTCACTGACTAAAGACGACACACCCTTCGTGTGGGGAAGCGACCAAGAGGCTGAATTTGTCGAGCTTCGCAAGGTTGAGGTTGAGGTTGAGGTGTTGAATGCTACAGGTGGGGTTAGCCTTGCTTTGTCTGCCGGAAATTGCTCCACCGCAGCGTCCCTTCGATATTAACAATGCCGCATCTACCCCGCTAAGCGTACAGTCTCTTATAATAGCACACATTCTCTCCCGCAGTCATCATCTATGCACACAATCAATCCACACAGTTCACATCACAGTCCACTCCAGAAGTCACCATCTATGCACATATTCATTCACAGTAGAACATAGGCCATTGTAGTGCCACACTCCATACACACATTCACTCACAGTATAAAGTAGTCCACTGCGGAAGACACCATCTACGCACACAGGCAATCACAGTAGGCCATAGCCCGTTCCTGCTGTCACCATTTAAAAACAAGATCCGTGTTCTGCAAAAATGTTAAAAGAAGGCGTGCAGCCTCCCTTCTGCATGTCTCGTTTCCACTCGGGTAGACAATGTCCTGCACTGTCCTGTGACGGTTTCCTGTCTTCTTTAAGGAAGCGAACATCACCTGCCTTTCCGCGTTGTACTCTGGGCAGTACCTAATATAATGTTCGATATCCCAGCACACACCACATAAAGAGCAGACCGGAGACGATGCTATGCCGGTCTTATGCATCCATGCAGGAGTGCGAGCAGAGGCCGTGCGAATTCCATGTAGAAGGGTCGCCTGAGATCTTCTCAGTCCCTTGGTCACACATGGCTTGTGGGACGCACTCCACAGGGTACTGAAGTGATCGAGCACCATTTTCCTGCAGAGACGTTTTCCACCTTGAGGTACTTTTTGATGAAATCCTTGAGAGAGCTTTATGGGCGAGACTGTCGGCCACCTCATTACCGTTGACTCCTATGTGAGAGGGCACCCACTGGAAATGTAGAATAAAGCCTCTGCTGTGCAGATTCTGCACCAAGCGCAGAGAGCTTAGAGACAAGGCGTCAGTAGGAAATCCGCGCTCGAACCTCTGAAGGGCAGATTTTGAATCAGTTAGGATGACAACAGGTTGAGCCGGACAAGACCCTAACTTCCGTAAAGCCGCCTCAATAGCAACACTTTCAGCAATTATGGAGGATACGACAGCAGTAAAGCGTACGGACCTCTTAAAGTCCAAAGAAGGAATGTAAAAAGCCGCTGCGCTAGCTAGTTTGACCTTCTCCACAGAACCATCCGTGAAAATGTGAAGATGGCAGGCATACTCTGTTTCCAAGTATTCCAGTACAAGCGAACGCGTAGCTGCCAAAGGAGAGCTGCGCTTTGCGCTGTCATGTGGAATTGTGACCTTACAGTCGAGGGTCGGAAACGACCAGGGTGGTTTCAACCGTTTCCTTTGCCTTCGGACATTAATGCCTAAAGAACTAAGAGTATTGAGTGCCAAGTAAGCCTTCGACTCATATCTCTTGCAGAGCCGCTGGAGAAGGGATCGCCCAGCTACCGTGTCTCCTAAGCGGTCAAGATGCATTAATAGTCTCTGAGAAGCGATAAGGCTAAGAGGTTTCGATAGGGACTCATGAAGTACTGCCTTATTCGCAGCCGCCTGGGGCACTCCAATGGCTCTTCTTAGGCCCTTTCTGTGGACAACTTCTAGACGCTCAAGTTGTGATGCCGAGGTGGAAATTAAAGGCAATTGATACATTATCCGGCTCACCACCAGCGCTTCATAAAGATTGACCATTGAAGAAGGATGGTTTTCCCATTGCTCATGTGCAATTCTACGGATCACATTGAGACGAGAAGATATAGATGAAACAATCGCGTCTACAGCTTTTCGCCACTGTAGACGGGAGTCAATAATGACGCCCAGGAAATGCGCGTGGTTGAATTGACGTATGCAAGAGTGACCGAGGTCTATCTTCAACCGCGCTTGACGTCTTCCTACACCTGGAAACAGAATAAAGCCGTATTTGTCCACTGACAGAGACAACCCCACACCTTGAAGGTAAGCTTGTGCCGAAAGTATAGCCTGTCGAGCTATCAGGGCTAATCGCTTGTGTTGGTAGCCAGTAATTCAAATACAGACGTCGTCAGCATAAAGTGACATACGCACTTGCCTGCAAATTTTTTTAAACGAATCGGGTAGGCCTGCCATTACGGCGTTAAATAGCGTGTGGGAAAGAACACTTCCTTGAGGCACACCTCGTGATAGAACCCTTTCGGTGCTTAACGTCCTCCCTAAACGTACACGAACCGCGCGATCACTTATAAACTTGTAAATGAATCTTAACATATGGCCCTGTATGCCCATGCCTTGCAAACTGTTTAGAATTGAGCTCTGAAGCACGCTGTCGTAAGCTTTCGCAACATCAAGAAAAATGGCCAAGGTGGAAAGGCCGAAAGCTCTCTGGTGTTCAATGTGACCGATCAAGTCTAAGACGCTATCTTGGGCACTAAGACCTTCGCAACCGTCTACAACGTACTCCGATACTCGCCCATTTCAATGAACACGCTGCCACGGACATCCACACAGATGCCAGCAATGTCGGCCTTGGTGTGGTACTGATCCAGTAGCAAGACGGTGCAGAACTGGTCATCAGTTATGCCAGCCGAACACTTACGCGCGCCGTAACCAATTCTTCTACGACGAAGAAAGAGTGCCTTGCAGTGATATGGGCCATCATCAAGTTCCGGTTGTACCTCTACGGGCGACCCTTCCGTGTGGTAAGCGACCACCACTCCTTATGATGGCTGGCGAGCCTCAAAGACCCCTCAGGACGCTTGGCTAGATGGAGCTTACGCTTACAAGAATATGACTTAACAGCCGTCTGCAAGTCGGGCCGTAAGCATCAGGATGCGGATTGTTTGTCGCGTGCGCCTATCACAATCGGTCCCGAGGAACCCGCCGATGACTTTCCTTTCCAGGGCGCTATTAGTGGCACCCAAATGGCACAGCTTCAGCGGGCGGACTCGGAGTTCGCGCCGCTCATCGATTACCTCGAAGGCGTCGACGCTCGCATCCCGCAAGTTTTTCGTCGCGGGCTCCGCACCTTCACTTTACAATCTGGTGTTCACTACAAGCGCAACTTTTCCAGCAACAGAGAAGCGTTCCTGCTTGTCGTACGATCACAGCCGCGACCAGAGATATTGAGTGCCTGTCATGATGCACCCTCCGCCGGCCATCTCGGAGTAAGTCGTACACTCGCGCGCATTAAGCAGAAGTATTATTGGCCCAGGTTACTCCCATCAGTGCGGGCCTACGTAAAAACATGCCGCTACTGCCAACGTCGTAAGTCTCCTGCGTTGAAACCAGCCGGATTTCTTCACGCCGTCGAACCACCGAAGTCCTCTTTTCACCAAGTGGGCATGGGCCTTATTGGCCCTTTTCCGACGTCATCTTTAAAGCGTTGGATCGTCGTTGCCACCGACTGTCTGTCACGGTACGCTGAGACCACGTCTCTTGTCAAAGGCACTGCTGCTGAAGTGGCGCAGTTCTTAGTACACAACATTGTCCGGCGTCATGGAGCCCCCGACGCTGTTGTTACTGACCGGGGAACTGCTTTCACTGTCCGCTTAACACAGTCCGTGATGATTCTGACGCACACCAGCCATCGACGTGCTACGGCCTATCACCCAGAGGCAAACGGATTGGTAGAGCGACTCAACCGCACTCTAGCCGATATGCTTTCTATGTATGTTGACGTCGAGCGTCGAACTTGGGATACCATTCTTCCGTACGTAAATTTTGCCTACAAAACCGCCCTGCAGGAGACAACCCGACTGACCCCTTACAGCTTGGCTTCGGTCGGCAAGTGACCACTCCGTTGGATGCTATGTTGCCCGTTGACCTCTACTGCGACTCTGACGCTGACTTCGATGC